>PITA01011782.1:0-64786 GCA_004023965.1 Spilogale gracilis | reverse complement strand
AGTTGCCCCCTGCATGACAGGGACGGTGGTGAGCCCAGGAGAGGGCAAAGGAGAGAGACGCTTCCACAGTGCGGTTTGGAGGCTGAAGACCGAACTTGAAAGGGAGGGCAAACTATGCTAAGGGGGTGGTGGGCCTGGAACTCTTGTCAGAGGAGCCTGGTCTGAACGAAAGCACAAGGCGGGCCGAGCCTAGCGGTGGGGACGCTGGTAAGGCAGCCTGAGTGCAGGGAGGGTGCGCCTTCCAGGGGAGATGAGAGCGGAGGGTGGTGGTACAGTTCCTTGGGAAGTTCACCTCAGATCGCCCGCTGCTTTCTGATAGGCAGAGCTGGACCCCAGGGTTGGCCTCCTCGCAATTCCCAGCGCCTTATATTCACAGCAGGCCTTTCCTTGACGCAACATGTCACCTCAGCCTCCACCACCAGCCCAGGGAGCGGGTACGACTATCGCCATCTGTAGAGAGGAAACGGGGCCCAATAAAAGCAAGTCGTCCGCGTCAGGTCCCAGAACCAAGACATTCAGTCATCCCACAAATACTTACTGAGTGTCCCTGTGTATCAGAGGTGAGCACCACAAGTTTTCATTTCTTTTGCACTTTGTAAAATTTTCAAAAGACTCAGGAGGACATTGCCTCCTTATGTGAAAATCTGCACGGATTTTGATATCTTTCCTGAATCTCCGTAGTGCATAGAACATGCGTGGGAATATTTCCAAAATTACACATGCTTACACCCATGTACGTATGTCTGGGAAAGTTAGCTTCAAAGCCAAGCCTGGCTAACATTTGCTTTAGAAGAACTGCTACCCTGAGAGCCATGGAAGCTCTGTCGAGCTGTTGGGGCCTGGCTGGCTCAGTAGGTTAAGTGTCTGCCTTTGGCTCAGGTCATGATTAATCCCAGGGTCCTGCCTACCTGTGCACTCTATCTCTCGGTCAAATAAATAAGTAAAATCTTTTTTTTTTTTTTTTTAAAGGCAGTTGCTTAACCAACTGAGCCACCCAGGCGCCCCAATAAATAAAATCTTAAAAAAAATAAAGCTCTATTGAAGGCCCTTAAAAAATACCCGTGTGTGTGTGTGTGTGTGTGTGTGTGTGTGTGTAACACTCATCACTGCCAAATGAGACAGAGCTGTGAGCTGGGATGGAAGGAGGCCTCCAAGCCAGGCTTAGAGCCTCAGGCTGCTGGTTTCTGGGGAGACCACATTCCTGACTGAGCTGCTTGTCAGTTCTCCCGCCCCTGGGGAAGGAAAACCTGGCCCCGAGAACCCGGGGGATGTGCCTCAAGACTCCACTGGCTGTCAGATCTTCATCTGTTTTCTCACATTGAAAACAGGAGGTGACATCCGGTTAAGGAAAATTCCAGGGGATTTGTCTTGATTAATCTTCTGAAAAATGCGCAAGGCAGCTGATGACTTTCCCAAGGCTCCTTCTCAGCTGGATGTGTCAGTGAGTCTAAGGTTCCCATAAAGGGCCCTTTCTGGTTTCCCTGGAGCTGAGTTTGTGACCGTGTCATTTCCAGGGTCAGGAGGCCTGGCCCCACTCCTGGGCTGGACCCAGGAAACCATGGCTGTGTCTCTGCTGCGGCTCGTGTGTGTGAAGACAGGGACTATCGAGGCGGCTTCACGGGGCTCCAGGCAAAAATAAATTTCAGGAAGAGCTCCCTTTAAGAAAAATGGAATAGTGAGAACCGGAACTGACTGGCCACTTTGTGCTAGGCCCTGCGAGGTAGTTTCTCCTTATTCTTCTTCTGTAGATCAAGATACACTATTCCAAGGCAGGCAAGGAACTGGAGAAAAGGGACTGAAAGCTAAAAAAGCATTAGGTTATGCAAATTGATCTCATGTGAAAACTGTGATATTTGGAGCCTATGCCCTTAGTATCTTTTAGACCATAACTTCTTAGGTGATGGTATCTAGAACATTTCAGAGCTCTAAAACGGAAATGTATACCCATGCTTATACATGTACATTAAAAGTAACGTATTTATTGCCAAAACTTTAAAAAAATCAGTTCATAACAGTAGAAATAAAGCTTCCTCTTCCCTCTGATTCTAATCTATATCTCCCTCTATAGCTTAATTTATTTTTTAACTAAATGGGGTGAAACCATGCATACAATTCCTGAGCATTTTCCTTATTCATGGAAATCTGTGTATAACACTGCTTTTACACCTATCTATACTTCTTACCCTGTGCACAGTACTTTTATTACGTGGCTGTGCCACAATTTCTTTATTTTTTAAAAAAGGTTTATTTATTTGTTTGTCAGAGAGAGAGAGTGAGCACAAGCAGAGGGAGTGGCAGGCAGAGAGAGAAGCAGACCTCCCACTGAGCAAGGAGCCCGATGTAGAACTTGATCTCAGGACCCTGCAATCATGACCTGAACTGAAGGCAGACGCTTAACCAACTGAGCCACCGAGGCATCCCTGTGCCATAATTTCTTTAACCACTTCTCTACTGATGGTTCTATCATGAGATTTTTTGACTGCGGTATCAGAAAGTGATTTGAAGAGGCTTAACCAATGAAGACATGTATTCGCCCACATAACCAAAGTCCATGGAAAAGGTAGCCTCCAGATGGGCTTGATCCAGTGGTTCCAGCTTCACTGCTTGTTGGTGTTGGTATCTTTGGTGTTTCCTCTCATGTACCCTTGTCTGCAACTTGGGTTTTCTAGAAGGTTGCTTCCCCTCGTGGTGGCAAATGGCTATTGTAGCAACACCAGGCTTTATGGTCTCTCATCAGAGTGATGAGGGAGAGAGGAACGCTGCTGTTTCACGTGCCAAGAGAGAGTCATGTGATTCACTCCTATCAGAGTCCTTAATGCACGTGTCCCCTGGCCAATGGCCAGGGACTGGCCAATGGTCATCTTCCGTGGGGCCATACATCCTCCACAATGGACTCTGAGAGGCAGTACAAATTTTTCAAGGTTGGAAATTCTATTTTTAAAAAATCCAGGGGCGCCTGGGTGGCTCAGTTGGTTAACCGACGGCCTTCAGCTCAGGTCATGATCCTGGAGACCTGGGATCGAATCCCACATCAGGCTCCCTGCTCAGCGGGAAGCCTGCTTCTACCTCTCTCACTTCCCCTGCTTGTGTTCCCTCTCTGGCTGTGTTTCTCTCTGTCAAATAAATAAATAAAATCTTAAAAAAAAATCCAATAGCTTTGTACTGTACACATAGGACTGCTTACTTGTGCCAAAGCCAGTTAAGGATAAACTTCGAGAAATAAGATCGCTGGGTAAAATGGAATGCAACCTTTAAGTTTTGCTTGGCATTGATACTTTATCCTCCAAAAAAGATTTTAACAAGTTTTGTTTACAATAGCTGTGCCGGGTTCCTTTTATCTCACTTACTTCATAGAATTCTTTTGGTCTCTGCCAAAACAAGTTATTTTTCTATTATGATAATTTATGTTTCTTTCATTTTTAGTAATCTTGAACAAAGTTTTCATGTTCATGGGCTGCTTCTCTCCTTCTGTAGATGGGGTAGTTGTATGCTTTAGCCAGTTTTGTCTTGGATTTGTGGGAATTATTAATTTCTTATGAGCATTAACCCTTTGTGGGTGATGCAGGCCACCAATATTTTTCCCTAAGTTTTCATTTGTTTGGCAAACTTAATTTTTTTCCAATATTGTCTTTTCTGGATGAAAGGATTTTGCTTTTATGTAGCTGAAATGATATGTTATTTTCCTTCACAGTTTCTGAATTTGAGGTCATGCTGAGTAGTCCTTCCTCTGTTGAGGACTAAAAATAGCCTCCTACAATTTCTCCTTAATTTTTTTAACTTCAATCTCTGGTCTATATAAAATATGTTTGTTGTAAAGAGTGAGGTTAGCAGTTGGATTTGAACCTGCGTCTGTCTGGCCCTCAGCCAGGGCCCCCCTCACTGCCTGCCTCCCCCCCCGCCCCCCCGACAAGCAGGCCTTCAGTCTCCTGCCGCCTTCACCTTCCAACAGATTAACCCTGGAACCACAAGCACACTCACATGTCAGGACAAGATCAGGACTTGTCATCCAGCCATGGATGAGCTAGACATAGTGTCAAAGAACTGTCAGGAGGACGTTCTCACGGTGCAAGGACTGTGGGAGTACGTTTCCTGGCCAGTTTGAACTTGAACCAAGTAAAATGGCCTGATCGGTCTGTTTGAAAACAGCCCTAGGGAAGTAGGTATAAAACTTTCTTTGTATTTCTTGGTCTGGAATATCATGAAATCTTTTCAATCTCATTGTTTTTCCTAACTGCTCTTTTTGATCCAGCCATTAGGTCTGGTGGTTCTCACTCTTCAGAGGATGTGAGGATCAACCACTTAGAAAACTCAGTAAGAGGCAGGTGCCCAAGGCCCCATTCCTGGTACGCTAGGTCTGGGGCCAAAGTGGGAGAGACATTTGGCTAGACATCAGTGCTAGGTCTGAATGTTTGTGTCTTCCCCAAATTCATATGCTGAAAGCCTAACTCCCAAAGATGATGGTATTAGCGAGTGGGGCCTTTGGAAGATGATGAGGTCATGAGAGCGCAGCCCCCATGAATGGGATGAGTGCTGGTGAGAGAGCCCATCAAGCTCCCTGCTCCTTCAACTCTATGACAATAGGATGAGAAGTCTGTAACTTAGAAGAGAGCCCTCACCTGACCATGTGAACACTATGACCTCAGACTTTCAGCTTCTAGAACTGTGAGAAATAAATTTCTGTTGTTCACAAGCTACTCAGTTTGTGGTGATGTTGGTTTTTTTTTTAAATTTTATTTATTTATTTGTGAGAGAAGGGGAGGGAGAGCACAGAGTTAGAGTGAGAGGGAGAAGCAGATTCTCCCACTGAGCAAAGAGCCCAACACGGGGCTCCAATCCCAGGACCCTGAGATCATGACCTGAGCCGAAGGCAGATGCTCAATAGATCAAGCCACCAGGCGCCCCACCCCACCCCATTTGTGGTGTTTTGTTATAGCATCCAGCGAGACTGAGACATACATGGCACAGGTATTTCTTGAGTGTTTAGATCTCTGTTCTCGGGGCCATGGTTAAAATATGGTGATTGTAGTAGACAGGTTTCTATTCTCAAACAGCTGACATTCTAGTGAGGGAGATAGATCACAAGGAAATAAATAAACAAAAACTTACCTAGGCACCAAAAGGGTCCATTAGGCAACATGATGGTCCTGAAAATGTTGGGATGGAAAGAGTGGCTATGGCCTCCACAAATTGGAACAGAAACAAAAATTCAATCACTGAAAAATCTCTGCTATTAATGCCTTCCCCCCTTTCCACCTCCCCTCCACCTCTGCACCAGGTACTGACAGTTTACATTAGACTGGTCATGGTGGAAAGGGGAAGTGTGGTGGAGTTCTTAGAAGCTCATGGTGTGACTCCTCCACCGCTTTTGTTACCCTTTCCTTGGAATTTTCACAAAACCTCAGTGAATGGCTCAGAAGTCTGAGCACATATGAACCACCCTGAGAACTCTTTCTTGGATGTCAAATGAATAAAATATTACCTCTTTAATAGCCTAGATCTCGTAACTTCTTCCCATACTAGCGCTCCCCTTTTGAAAAGCCATAGTTCGTGGTCAGCAATCTCTAAGCTCAAAGAAAAGAGGAGAGGCAAATGCAATCCTACCTTACTCAGTAAAAAGCTTCTCTTATACGGTTTCATTTGGCCTTACTCAGAACTCCCTTAAAATTGGTGTGAACTGTCTGATGAGAGGAAGGAGGAGCAAAAGGCCAAGTGACTTACCAAGGTTCAACAGCTTAAAAGTAGCACAGTCAATTCTCAACCCAGCTACCCCACTCTTAGCCCCATGCCTTTTTATTTAATCAGTGATGACCAGCACATGGTCCCCAACTTCACTGGAAGACTTGAGGCTTGGGTTTTGAATTCAGTTTTGGTAATTTTCAGAGAGGCTCAAACATGAAGATTTTTGCCGATTATCCACCCGTCCTGCCAAATCCAGTAAAACAGCCACTATTTTGTTTTCTCCCGTGATGCTGTGGGTGAGCTGGGGTATGTCAGGCAGTTCTGCCCGACGTGACAGCAGCTACGACTTCAGTCATGTGGGAGCTCAGTTGGACGGGTGGGCGGTCACGGTGGGTCCCTCTCACAGCCGGTGTCTTGGTGAGGACAGCTACTGACAGGGTGTCCTTTCTCCACATCATCCGAGGGCCTCTCTGTGTGGTCTTCGTGTATTTGCTCCTTTGGGGTAGCCTATTTCTTACACCGTAATTCAGAATTCTCCAAAGTATAGGAGTGGAAGCCACTGGGAGTTTGTGAGGGTAACACTTTCCCGGCTTCCTGTGGGTAAAGCATTCACGCCAGATGCAAGCGCAAGGGAAACAAGGCGCTCCGCTCAGAGGAGAGAGTGACGGAGATCTGCAGCCTTCCTTCATCCCCTGCCCTGTCTCGTCAGCAGCGTGCCCATTTTCTCACTGATGTGCTGCTAAGGGAAAAGGTGGGAATATTTTTCATAATGGCATTCAGTAACTCAGGGTCTGTAAAGTCGCTTCAAAGTGAAAGGATATGGAAATTGAAAGAGAAAATTCTAGAAAGAAAGCACTGAAATAGATGGCTCCAAGTATGGGTCTCAAGTTCTCTACTTACCCAAGTAGGGTAAGGCAAGGTGAGGATTCTGAGAAGCTCTTTGCCATCCACAAAGGGTTTATACCTTCCTTGGTCTCCTCCCACTCATGACATGTCTACCCACTCACCAGGTGCAAATTTTTAGTGCAAAACCACCCTACACATTCCTAATTGTCTACTACAGTTTCCAGAACTGTCCCAAGGAGGCTCAGATGCTATAGACCTATTTCTTCACAAGATATGTCAAGGGTATCTTGATAAGTAAGAATGGAGGCCACCTGGGTGGCTCACTTAGTTAAGCAATTGATTACCTTTGGCTCAGATCATGATCCTGGAATCCCAGGATGGAGGAAATCCCACATTGGGCTCCCTGCTCAGCAGGGTGTCTGCTTCTCCCTTTGACCTTTCCCCATCTCATGCACGCTCTCTCTCTCTCAAATAAATAAATAAAATCTTAGAAAAAAATAAAGAATGGAAACATAGGTTTTAGATTTCAGAATTAATGAGAGGTGATTATCAGAGCCATTTAAATTTTTGCCAGCAAAGGGTGGACACAATTAGCTTTAGGAAGATCGGTCTCCTGGCACTATTGGCAGTGGGTGACAGGTGCCCAATCACGTCAGTTACAATTTGTGCCATGAAGGGACTTTTTAAGCACACCTTAAACTTAGTACAGCCTAATTTCAAGACATGTTACACCACTTCATGTATAGTATAAGAGCTGTTTAACTCTTTTGTTTCTCTCTACTCAGCCTTTCTGCTGTTAATACCACAGATTTTTCTTCCACATGTTACAAGCTCACAATACATTGCTGTTATTTTGGTTAAACAATTATCTTTTAAATAAAAAAAAATCTTGTGTCTATTTCCAAGGAGTTGTCATTTCTGTTGCTTTCCATTCCTCTGTGCAGATCCAGGTTTCTATTTGGTATAATTCTCCTTTTGCCTGGAGGACTGCCTTTAACATTTCATGTACTGTAGGTATGCTGTTGGTGAATTCTGTTGCTTTCATGTGTCTTAAAACAGCCTCATATCAGGGCGCCTGGGTGGCTCAGTTGGTTAAGCGATTGCCTTCGGCTCAGTCATGATCCCGGAGACCCGAGATCGTGCCCCACATTGGGCTCCCAGCTCTGCGGGAAGCCTGCTTCTCCCTCTCTCACTCCCCCTGCTTGTGTTCCCTCTCTCACTGTATTTGTCTCTGTCAAATAAATAAATAAAATCTTAAAAAATATTTTAAAGAGAGCACACGCAGGGGGAGCAGCAGACAGAGGAAGAGGGAGAAACAGGCTCCCTCTTGAGCAGAGAGCCCAGAGTGGGGCTCCATCCCAGGACTCTAGGATCGTGACCTGAACTGAAGGCTGTTGCTTAACTGACTGAGCCCCACAGGTGCCTCACTCTATTCATTTTAATCTATTTTTTTCTTCCTGTTTTATTTTGCGTAATTTCTATTCCTATGTCTTGAAGTTTAATAAAAACATTTCTTTTGCAATAGTGAATCTGCTGTTAATCCCACTCATTAAAAAAATTTCAGACATTGTAGTTTTCATTTCATTAAGTATGATTTGAATCTTTAAAAATCTCTTTCATGTCTCTATTCAATATGTTTGAACTTTAGCATCTTGAACATGTGGAAGGAACACAGTCATAATGTTTGTTTTAATGTCCTGGTTTATTAATTCTATAATCTGTGTTATTTCCGTTTTGATTGATCAACTTGTCTTCTCATTATGGGTTATATTCTCCTGCTTCTTTATATGCTTGGTAGTTGAATTTTTTTTTTATTTAGGTAGAACTGACACATGAGGTTGCATTAGTTTCAGGTATTCAAAATGGTTATTCAACTTCTGTATACAGATGTTATGCCCACCACAAGTATAGCTATCATCTGTCACCATACAATGCTATTAAAGTATTGACTACATCCCCTATACTTGGTAGTTTTTAATTGGTTAGTAGGCACTGTGAATTTTCCATTGTGGGTTAGACCTAACAGACATACAAAATACTCTTCCCAACAACAGCAAAATATACATTCTTCTCAACTGCACATGGAACATTCTCCAGGATACAGTATACATTAGGTCATCAAGTAATCTTCTCTACCTTTAAAAGAATCAAAATGATACAAGGTATGTTCTGCAATCATAACAGGATAAAATTAAAAATCATTAAGAGAAAGAAATTTAGAAATTCACAAATTTATGGAAATTAAACAACACAATCCTAAATAATGAGTCAAAGAAGAAATTAAAAGAGAAATTAGAAAATACTTAAAGATGCAAGAAACTGAAGAGACATATACCAAACTTAAGCAATACACAGAGAGAAATATAGGAATGTAAATGACTATATTTTTAAAAATCTCAAATAAATAATTTTTCCACCCTAAGAAACTAGAAAATGAAGAGAACATAGAATCCAAAGCAAGCTGAAGGAAGTATATAATAAAGAGCAGAATGGGGGCGCCTGGGTGGCTCAGTTGGTTAAGCGACTGCCTTCGGCTCAGGTCATGATCCCAGAGACCCGGGATCAAGCCCCACATCGGGCTCCCTGTTCAGCGGGAAGTCTGCTTCTCCCTCTCTCACTCCCCCCGCTTGTGGCCCCCCTCTAGCTGCGTTTCTCTCTGTCAGATAAATAAAATATTAAAAAAAAGAGAATGGAAACATATGAAATAGAAAATTTAAAATGAAGTAGAGATATCAACAAGAGCAAAAGTTGGTTTCCTGAAAAATGAGCAAATTTTGTTAGGTTGGCCAGGACAAGAAAAAAGATAGATAGATAGATAGACTTAAGTTATTAAAATCAAGAATGAAAGAGGTCACTGTACTATTGCCTTCACAGACAGAAAGGTATTATAAGGTACTACTTTGAACAACTGTATGCCAATAAATTAAAGAACCTAGATTAAAAGGGCAAATTCCTAGGAAGGCATTACCAAAACTGACTCAACAAAAAAGACAATATGACTAGACTTATAACAAATTTAAAAAATTGACAACAACAAAAAACATCCTGCAAAGTATAACCCTGGCCCAGATGGTTTACTCATGTTCCAGTAAATACTCATTTTTACCAAATATTTAAAGAAGAATTAATGCAAATCCTTCAAAAAACTCTTCCAAAGAACAGATGAGGAGGAAACACTTGACAACTCATTCTATGAGGCCCATATTACCCTGATGCTAAAAGGCATGACGAGAAAAGTAAAATGAAGATCAATTTCATTTATTCATATGGACAGCAAAATCCTCAGCAAAATACCAGACAACCAAATAGGGCAACATGTAAAAGAATTATATACCACGGCCAAAGGGAATTTATTCTATGAATGCAGGGTTGTTTCAACATCCAAAAATCAGTAACATACCGTATTAGTGGAATAGAGGATGAAACCGCATGCTCGTCTCCATAGATGCAGACAAAGCATTTAACAAAATGCAACGCCCTTTCATGATGAAAAGAAAAACCAACAGGCTAATACTAGAAGGTAATGTGCAACCTTAAAAAATTCACAACTGACATTATACTTAATGATAAGAGACAGTTTCCTCCCTGAGATCATGAACAGAAGGATATCTGTTTTTGTCGCTTCTATTCAGCATTGTCCTGGAAGTGCTAGCCAGACCAAGTTGATCAGGAAAATAGAGCATTCTTATGGGAAAGGAAGAAGTATTTTTATTTGCAGATAATTTTAAAGAATCCACAGAAAAGTATTAGAATTAATAACCAAATTCAGCAAGTTTACAAGATACAAGGTTGATATATAAAATAATAGTATTTTATATAGTAGCACTGAAAAATCAGAAAATAAAATTATAAAACAATTCCATTTCCAATAGCATAAAAAAGAATAAAATACTCAGTAACATTTCAAATAAGTAAAGACCTGTATACTAAAAATACAAAACATTATTGTAAGAAATAAAAGGATACCTAAATAAATCGAAAGCCTATATTTACAGATCAGAAGACTTAAGATTTTTAAGATGGCAATAATCCTCAAACTGATCTGCAGATTTATCATAATCTGTGTGAAAATCCAAGCTGCCTTTATTGCAGAAATTGAGAATCTGATCATAAAATCCATATGGAAATGCAAGAGATCCAGAACATCCAAAACAATCTTGAAAATTAAACAAGAACAAATTTCAATGACTCATACTTCCCGATTTCAGAAGTTAGTACAGAGTTACAGTATTCACTGTGGTGTTATCATAAGTCTAAACATAAAAATCAACGAAAGAGAATTGAGAGTCCAGAAATAAGCACTTACATTTAGGATCAACAGACTTCAGCAAGAGAGCCAAGATAATTCATGGGGGAAAGAACAGTCTTCTCAAAAGTGGTCCTGGGACATGTGGATATCCATAGACAAAGAAAGAAGTTTGCACCTCTACCTCATACCATACACAAAAATAACTCAAAAGGGATCATAGGCCTAAAGGTACAAGCAAGAATGATCAAACTCTTAGAAAAAACTATATGTGTAAATCTTTATGAAGTCAGATTGGGCAATAGTTTCTAAGCTGTGACACCAAAATCACAAGCAATAAAAGAAAAATAGAAAAGTTGCATTTCATCATAATGAAAATGTATTGTTTTTTGAGAAAGTGAAAATATAACCCACAGAATGGAATAAAATATTTGCAAATTATATACCTAATAAGAAACTTGTAAAAAAAAAAGAAGAAACTTGTACCATACATAAAAAAACTTTTATAAGTTAACATAGGACAAAAACCCAGTTGAACAATGAGCAGAGGATTTGAGCAACCATTAAACAAGCATTTGAACAAGCCCATGAACACTTGAAAAGATGCTCAACATCAGTTATTAAGGAATGTAAATCAAAATATAATGAGATACCAACTCACATCCACAAGGATGACTAAATTGTAAAAGATGGGAAATAATAAAATGTTGGTAGGGGTGTGGAGAAATTGGAACACTCATTCATTGCTGGCAAGAGCTCACTGAGATGGTCTAAAATAGTTTGGCAGCTCTCCAAAATTTCTGACATAGAATTACCATATGACTCAGTAATTCTACTCCTAGATATATACCTAACATAATTAACAACACAAGATCCGGTTCACCAATGTTCATAGGAATATTATTCATTATAGCTAAGACATAGAAACAATCCAAATGTCCATTCACTGGTGAATGGACAAACACAATGTGGTATATCCACACAATGGAATACTATTTGGCCATGAAAAGGAATAAAGTCCAGGTTTCTCCCATCCTTCAAAAGTAGAGTGTTCCTAAGAAATCTTTTGTAAGCTGAAATGATGTAAAAGGAAGAAGCAATTACCATTCTGGTAAAGTGAAAAATGTCATCGGATATCTTTTGTTTAGTGAAAACAGGTACTAATGTCTTTTGTGAAAGCCAGTGGTATAAAGCGAACCTTCAGACAGCAAAGGAGATTTGTAGTATAGTACATATTACATCGTGGATGAACTTTGAAATCATTCTGCTAAGTGAAAGAAGCCAGTCACAAAAAGGCACATATTGTTTGACTCCATTTATGTGGAAAGTGTGGAATGAGCAGTCCATGGAAACAGAAAGTGGTTCTTTGGTGGCCGGGGTGGGTGCAAAGAATCTAAGGACATGCGGTTTCTTTCTGGGTGATGAAAATGTTCAGAAATCAGGTAGCGTTAATGGACGCATGATTCTATCAATCTACTAAAGCCCACGGAATTATACAACTTTAAAATAAGGGAGAATTTGATGGTATGTGAATTATAGTCTCAATCAAGCTTTGAGGAACATATGCTAATCTGAGAATACCTATTTCTAAATGCAGAAGTTTTAAAAAATCCTGTAGAAATATGTTGCATTAGTTGAAACAGGTTAGGAGAGTCAGAACCACACGGAATGGCCTGTCTGGGGCTCTCCAAAGAACCAGAACTAAAACCTCCCCTACAACCTACCAGAGCATCTATCCATCAGTCTGGCTGTGCAACGGTTTCAGCCACTGCCCTACACATGATCAAGTTCTTCATAGTAGAATACAAATGAAGATTGAATTAGACTAATTGTACCCAGGGATAGGAAATAACACTCCTTCCCCAGTCTTGGGTCAGAGGTTTGGGAAGCACCTCAGCTACCACTGAGTAATCCAGCTTCCTGCTAAGGCAGTTGCCAGAGGTCTTGCACCCCTGATTAGAAGGTCAAGGCTCCTTAGACGTGAGTGACACCTTGAGTCTCTGGTGAAAACCAGAGTGGACGTGCCAGAACACTTGTGTTGCAGATTACCACTACCCTGGAAGTTGTGGTAGGGGTGTCAGGTTGCTGGGGGATTTGGACTCACTGGACAAGGGAGGTTCCTGGGGCTTCTCTTCTGGCTAGCTCAGGGACTGTACTAGGAACTGGCCATCTAGTCACTCATGGTCACTAGCAGCCCATCCCCTGGGACCCTGTGGGGATGCATGAGACAGAGAAAATGCAGTCCCTCCTGTAAAGAAGCAAAAATGTGGGTCATAGAATGTTCCAGTTCAGTGTTTTTCAAATGTCAGCCTGTTCAGCTGGAAAGAACGGATTCTTAGGTTTCCCCACCCTGACCTTACAGAATTTCTGAATCAGTAAATGTGGGCCAGAGAGCCCACCACCCAGCCATCCACACACACATTTTCTTTTTTCCTCCTCCTTCAGTTTCTTTGTCAAGTTTTCTTCCATTTCTTTTTGGTTTTATAATTATCTTTGTTTTTGTTTCCCTCTTCTATATATTGTGTCCATGACATTTTATAGCCACTCCTTTGATTTGAATGTTATTTCTGGAAAATTTCCTTGCACATGGTCCATTCTGGTCGAAAACATGAGAGAAGAAAATACTAACTGTATCTTCCCCCCAGATGATCGCCTTTTTTGTCCTGGAGCCAAGGATGTATACTGCATCTGGAATGTTTTGGATCAAGATGCATTCTTTAAATTTTCAGATGTCGTTGATTCACTTGATGTAAAACTTTGGAATCGGGGTAGACTAAGCAGTTTCTCGGAAACAGTGCCATGATGATCCCACACACTCCGTCATGGGCAGGTGACAGCAGAGGCATTGGTTTTTCTGCTTTTTCCTTTTGACCCTGCTCTGAATACCACTTCTATTTCTCTCTCTTGGCATGCTTCGAGGGAGCGTGCCCTCAGTTGGGCTGCCTTGCAGAGAGATTTACTGCAGGGACCTGTTGGATCAGTGCAAGTGAGAGCTAATGGTCCAGCCTATAACTTTGTCTAGATTTTAGAGATTGTTGGGGTTTTCCAGTATCTTTCCTAACTAACCATGTGCTGAGCATGGAGCTTTGCACGTGAAGAATGACTTCCTCCCAGGAGCTGCTGTCAGGATTGGGGTTTGGACCTATGTTGGTTTTATGAGCAAATGCGAGTGACATCAGAGCATCATGAGGCTTAGCGGAGGCCACTCCCATGGGGCCGGAGGCTTCTGTGGGGGCAGGTTCATGAGTTAGCACAGTAGTAAATGCTAACTGGCTTCTATGGACATGTCCTACTCTGGACCCCAAGAAGTTCCCGCATCAGCAGGGTAAGCCTCATGCGCTGACTCATTTCCACAAGTTAGAGAGCACTTTCTTTCAGTGGGTGTTCAGAAAGAAAATGCAAAATAGACACAATTTTCCTACCTGTTAGCTGCTGACTTATACTGTGGGTGCCTAGAATAGAATCTTTTTTTTCTTTTGGGGAGCCACCTTCTCCCCAGTTGTTTGGTCCCCAAAGTGCTGTGGTCTGGAGTGATACCATCTCCTTGTGTGTAATCTCACCAGTGTCTTTTTTTGATCAAAGCGCTGGAAGTTCTGAGTGGTCAAGGGTAACCCCTTGGTCTTGACCCAAGCACATGGGCTCTTCCATCTCAGGGTGCTTGGACCCAGTGTCTGAGGGAAATATCAGAACAGTTGAACAGGTCTGAGCACTGCTGATGATTCATTTTTTAAGTATTTCCCTCAAGTACCTGTAACCATAGTTACCAGTAATTTAAAAACAACTGTATGTAGGCTAGCACTTGAGGCTCAAGAGAAAGGCCAGATAAAAAACCTGACCAAGAAAGCCTATTTAAATGAAAACCAATTAAATTAAACACAGCCCATTGATGGTACAGGAGAGCAATAGCTCTATAAGAGTGAACTTGAATGCAAGGTTCAACAATTGAAAAATTTGGGGCCATTACAGTAACTAGTCTGAAGGGGTTCACCACTGGGGCTGCCTCAAATCGAACCCAAGGAAATGCGGAAAGCGGAGAATTCTTTATTACTTGTTCTATGAGTAAGGAGACTGGAGGATAGCTCTCGAAGCACTGTCTCCCAGTGGAGTTAGCACAGGTAGCTATATTCAATGTTTTTAGGGGGCAGGGGGCAGGGCTTGCATGGGCTTTTGTTCTTTCCTGTCTTCCCTTCTGCGGGCAGAATTGAGCCCTCTTATTTGAATAACTTCCTACTGTATCTTAGCTAACATTTCCTCCTCAAGGATTGCTTCTGAGTTTTTCTTTCTCTCTTCCCCTTCAAAGATTGATTATATGTTAGACTTTTTAATTATGTCTCACATGTCTCTTGTGCTCTTTTTAAAATGATTCTTTTTTCTATTCATGCATTAGTTTAGACATTTTCTGTTAAATTGTGTCTCGAGTCACTAACCCTGGCTCTGTGTGTAATTCAATTGCCTTTAAAAAAAGAAAGTTTTATTTATTTGAGGTGGGGGTGGAGGGCTGGTGTTGGGAGAGAGGCAGAGGCAGACTCTGAGCTGAGCTTGATAGGAGGGTCCATCTCCCGACCCTGAGATCATGACCTGAGCCGATACCAAGAGTCTGACACTTAACTCACTGTGCCAGCTGGGCACCCCATCATCAATTACTTTCTTATTTCAAATGCTAAAGTTTTTAATTTCAGACTATTGGATTACTTTTTATAGATTTCCCCTTTGTTAACATTATGATCGTTTTACCTACTTAGGTCATATTTTTATCCATCTTCTTGAATTGTATTAATTGTGGTTCTTTTATAATTCTCACTGTTAACCATAATGTCTTAGTCATCTATAAATAATTCTGTTGTTTCTTTTTTTCTCTCTTCATCATTGGTCATCTTTTCTTGCCTCTTCAGTAAGTTTTTAATTTTGCCAGACAACATGTACAAGAGGACCATAGTTATTATTAATTTGAATTATTATTATTATTGTTTATCTGAAAGAGTTTCCTTTTTGTTAGGCAGCTGAAATGAGGCGTTAATTAGCTCAAACCAACCACGGGGTCACGATTGAGGCTTTTCTGAGCTTTTCATAAAGAGCCTTGTGAATTGCTGTTTCCTTCGTCCTGAAAAGTTGGGAGATCCAGTATGCACTGGAGAGGTACACAGACCTGTTCTTCAATGTCTGGTACCATAGAGAGTAAAAATTTGGCAAATGTCTTGAGAAGAAAACAGGGGAGGAGCTTGAGGCCAACTCTAGGAGGTTCTGATTTGGAATTACTTCAAAACTCCTATAGATTTCACTTTGCATTTGAAAAGTTTTCAGACCCTGTCCCCAGCTATTGCCTTACTCAGGCCTCCACAACTGTCCCATTCTGCAGACCCGTCATGTGCTTGAGACCCCTCATTCCTAAACTGTCAGAGTTGTCCCACACAACCAATAAAAGATTTCCTGATTTCTTATCTTTTTTTTAAGGATTAATTAATTTATTTATTCATTTTTTTAATTAATATATAATGTAGTCTTTGCTTCAGGGATACAGGGCTATGAAGCATCAGTCTTACACAATTCACAGCACTCAGCATAGCACATACCTAACCCAGTGTCCATAATCCAGCCACCCTGTCCCCCCACCCCCGAGCAACCCTCTGTTTCCTGAGATTAAAAGTCTCTTAGGGTTTGTCTCCCTCCCCAGTCCCATCTTGTTTCATTTTTTTTTTCTCTCCCTGGTTTCTTTTTCCCCCAGTGGGGTCCTCTTCTGGCCAAGCTCAATTCTCTACTTGCAGGTAGAATTGGTAAATGCCAGGAGAAACATAAACATAAATAGTTTGCAGTCATAAGCTCATATTCTAATTGTTCTCTATTCCCCCAAAGTTTTTTGACTCCTTATTGCTTTCACAGCTCTCTGATGTTTTAAAAAATACAGCTACTTAAATATCTCCACATTTGCCCAGTTACTGTGGCAAGATCCAGTGTATTTCTTATCTAGCACATCCTTCCCAGAAGCAGAAGTTCTTGACAATGTTATCTTGACATTCATTTCCAACTGATTATATAAACCCTTTGTTTCTCAGTGTTCTTTAAGCCAACTTTTTTTGATCTTCCTTGTTCATTTCCTCATTAATGAGTTAAATAACATTTTGGCCTGGGCCTAAAATGGCCTTGGAAGTTCTACTTTGCACACCACATATGAACTCCGAGAAGAGAGCATAGGGAAGCACACTTGCAGGATTGACTCCTCTAGAAGTGGAGATCCTAGAGACTTGGGGTTTGTCTGCATAATGGGACGCATAGGAGGGAAGCAAGAGGGGGCCAAAGTCAGAGCTGATGTCTGAGACAACGGGGGCTGGAGTGGGGTCCAAGACAAGAAGTGCTTTCCTGTTCTGGTTCCAGGACTAGGATTTTTGCAGGCAAAGAGTGGACTATCTTGTCAGTATGAATTTATTCAGGATCAAGTGAAGTTTTGCTAAGATTCCCTTAGAGAACTTGGAGTCCAGAAAGGGAGATAATGCTACCCCTGAACCAAAGGTACATATAGATATCTCTCTGAAATACATCTTAGAATGAGAGTCTTTTGGAATGAGAGGCTGAATTGGTTTCCACCTTTGATACACGAAGAGGTTGATGAGAAAATAACATTTGTTATGATGGACTTACTGAAAGGCTAGCAAAACCCTGTAAAACCCTTGGGTGAAATAAAACAAAAATCAAAAACTTAATAAAGCAAGCTAACAAACAAAATCCTTTTTTTTTCCTTTTCAAGTTTTTATTTAAATTCCAGTTAGTTGACAAATAAGGGAATATATTAGTTTCAGGTGTAGAATTTAGTGATTTAACACTTCCACACAACACCTGGTGCCCATCGCAAGTGCATGCCTTAATCCCCATCACCTGTTTCACCCACCCCCCTGCCCACCTCCCCTCTCGGAACCTCCAGTTTGTTGTCTCTAGTTAAGAATCTGTTTCTTGGTTTTCCTCTCTTCCTCCTCCCTCATGTTCATTTTGTTTCCTAAATTCCACTTATGATCATACAAATCATATGATATTTGTCTTTCTCTAACTTCTTTTGCTTAGTGTAATATTCTCTGGCTCCATCAATGTCATTGCAAGTGACAAGATTTCTTTCCTTTTTATAGCTGAGGGATTATACACACACACACACACACACACACACACACACACACACCATATCTTCATTATCCATTCATCAGTCAATGGACATTTGGGCTCTTTCCATAATTTGGCCATTGTTAATAATGTTGCTGTGAACATCAGGGTGCATGTGTCCCATTGAATTAGTATTTTTGTATCTTTGGGTAAATACCTAGTAATGCAATTGCTGGATCATAAAGTAGTTCTATTTTTAACATTTTGAGGAAACTCCATACTGCTTTCCAGAGTGGCTGTGGAAGTTTGCATTCCTACCAAAGTGCAAGAGGGTTTCCCTTTCTCCACATCCTCACCAACACCTGTTGTTTCTTGGGGTTTTGATTTTAGCCAGTGACAAGTATGAGGTGGAATCTCATTGTACTTTTGATTTGTATTTTCCTGATGATGAGTGATGTTGAGCATCTTTTCATGTGTCTGTTGGCCATATGGATGTCTTCTTTGGAAAAGTGCCTGTACATGTTGTCTGCCCATTTCTTAACTGGCTTACTTGTTTTTATGGGTCTTGAGTTTTATAAGTTCTTTATATATTTTGGATACTAACCATTTATCAGACATGTCATTTGCAAACAAACAAAACCCTTTATGCCAGATAATGCACACTCTATGGCTAGAGCAATTGATTAACAAGGCCTCCAGTTTTGCCACATGATCACCCCAGAAAAGCTATTAGCCCATTCCTACCAAATTCTGAATGTTCATTTTTACTGGATATTGAACTTAGGAAATGGCTGCATGCATTACTATATTCAGAGATAAGAATCTAGGTCCTGGACACATGAATGCAGGTCAGTGTATGTCTGTGAGGAGATGTTGCATTTACACTTAAAAAGGTGATGAAGATGACACAGTTTTTATACTTGATTGATTTTCTAGAAACAGCTATTAAAGCCTAGCAGTGGATATATTTAGAAGGAAATTTCCTAGAATTTTTATTTAGCAAAGAAATAGTAGTCAGTTCTTGATATCCTGGTACACTTGCATGGATACACACACACACACACACACACACACACACACAAGCTAGGGAGAGGAGAAAGGCAGCTGTCCCCTAAGAGCTTAACTTTTGCACTTCACCTCCTCTCCCCACAACAGGGCTCTTTCTTACCACCATTTCCCATGAACTGTCCATCTTTAAGATTTATCATAAAGCTACAGTAATTGAGACAGTATGATATTGGCATAAAGGCAGACAAATAGATCAATGGAACAGAACAGAGAGTAAAAAGCTAGAGGTACACACATATGGACAAATGACTTCTGACAACGTTTAAAATGGTATTGGAGATAGGATAGTTTTATGAACAAATGATGCTGGAACAATTGGATATTCATATGTGAAATGAAAGTCCACATGTCAAAAAACAAAGAAATCTTGGTCCCCATTTCACATTGATACAAAAATTGTCTTAAAATGTATTACAGAACTTAAAAACTAAAATGATACAACTTCTAGAATAAAATATGAAAAAACATTGGCAATCTTGGGTTAGGCAATGACATATATGACCAGAGTACAATCCATTAAAGAAAAAAATGGATACATTGGGCTTCATCATAATTAAACATGTTCTGCTCTTTTAAAGATACTTGAGGGAAAGAAAAGGTGAGCCAGAGAAAACATTGCAAATCTTGTATATGATAAAAGGCTTACATCCAGAACATATAAAGAACTCTTAAGAGGCAAGGTAAGAAAACAAAAAGTCCAACTTAAAAATGGGCAAGAGGTTTAAAAAGATGTTTCATCAGAGAAGATACATGGTTGGAAATAAGCACCTGAAAAGATGCTCAGCATCATTAGTTCTTCAGGAAATATCTATTAAAATGGTTAAAACTGAAAAGATTGACCATACTAAGTATTGGTGAGAATGTGAAAGAAATGGAACTCTGGATTATGCAGGTGAGCATGTGAAATGGTAACAACTACTTGGGAAGCAATTGGTAGTTTCCCTCCTAATTCAAAATATACCTGCTATCTGATTCAGACACTTCATTCCAAAGTATTTACCCAAGAGAAGTGGAAGCCCACAAATATTTGTAGCAGTTTTGCTTATAATCCACCTAAAAAAGAAACCACCCAAATGTCCATCAACAATGGATTGGATAAAAACTGGTATATCTGCCTTATGGAATACTACACAACATCAAAACAAACCAACTACTGATATATACTACAATATAGATGAATCTTTTTTTAAATACAATGAAATTTTATTTATTTATTTATTTACTTATCAGTTTGTTTACTTATTTATTTATTTGTTTGTTTGTTTATTTATTTATTTATTTATTGGAGAGCAAGAGCACGGGGAGTGTTACGCTCCCTGCTGAGCAAGGAGCCCAATGTGGGGCTCGAACCCAGGACTCCGGGACCATGACCTGAGCCGAAGGCAGATACAAACTGACTGAGCCACTCAGGCATCCCCCAACATAGGTGAATCTTAAAATAATTATAGAGAGTGACAAGAGACTGACAAAAAGACCATATCCTGTATGATTCAATTCATATAAAATTCTAGGAATCAGGAGTAACAGAAAGGCAGATCAGCAGGAGCCTGGGGAGGGATACAAGGGATGAATTTACAAAGGAGTTTTAGAAAATTTAGGAATGATGGATATATTCATTGTCTTGACGTGGTGATGATTTCATAGATTTCTTTGTATGTCAAAACCTAACCAAGGTCCACTTGGCAGCGTCCCCAAGAGTTTAACCTTTGGACTTGACCTTTTTGCTCCACGACGGTGTCCTTTCTTACTGCCACATCATTGCACAGAATTTCCTCTGAGAGTCACATACATCCAACTCCTGCACGGCCAGCAGTGATGATGCTGGTGTTTCACTAGTAACAATGGGGGAAAATACAATTTCATTCATGATAAAAAGAGGTTGAGTGATGACGAAGCTTCTCCCTCTCCCGCTCTCCCTGCTTGTGCACTCTCTGTCAAATAAATAAATAAAATCTTAAAAAAAAAATAAAAGCAATAAGGCAAGAAAGGGGCATTATTTTTAAATTACAAAATACTTGAAACTTGCAAAGGGATAAATATAATGAATAAGGCCTTAAATTTAAAAAACCCATACCTATGAACCCACCAAATAATCTGAGAAATAGAACATTATTGATGTCCTTAAGGTTTTCTATATGTCCTTGTCTCTCCCTTGAGGACTACAGTTAGAACCCAAATTTCTCATTCCAGATAAGGGTCTTTTCTCCTTTTGCAATAGATGAGGAGAATATCATGAAAATATCTTACTAAGAAGCATCCCTTTAGACGCATAGCACTCATGTTTCTTAGAGAGGAAGTTTGAGGGGAAGTGGAAGTAACACTTCTAAAGGTAGAATTACTTGTAATAACTTTGAGGAACATGATTACTTAGGATTCCTCCACATTGAGGGAATTGGAGATGAAGTAATGAGATTGAACTGGTTTTTAAAGGAGAACTACTTGTTATAAAGAACAACAGGGTTTGAAATTGAGTCAAGAACCAAGGGTGGTCCCCACAGTTAACCAATAGGTATGTTTGAACCTTCTTATTTTTGTGATTTCTATGACTGAAACCACCTTGGCAGTAAGACGGAAAATGAATGTGTTTTTGCTCATGAAATCTTCATCTATGAGGATATAGGAATAATAAACAAGGAAAATGATATTTTCTGGCCACACTCGCACCCCTCCCCAGACACTTCATAATGGCTTCTGACGTTAAGCAAGTTAAAATAATACATGGTCTATTGGCTTCCTTGTACTGAATGCCGTGGTGTTTATGATTATTTTTTCAGATAAGAGGGGCAGGGGCATCTGAGTGCCCCATTTGTAGTGACAGAGGCTTTATTTCATACTCTATAGATTTGAAGTTTCTACTACAAGTAAATACAGGTTCTTGGTAAGATATCTACAATGTACAGAAAAATATGAAGAGGAAAATAGTCCTGGATTATTGGCAATTCCTTCTTTCCCAAATAACCACTGTGAATGACTGGGGCTGTCCATCCATCCAGACTTTTAAAATGTGGTGTGTGAATAAAATCTGTTTAATTTTTAAATGTAAAACAAAAGCCCGCAAAGGGAACTACATAAAGTACCTGTAAACAGACTTCAAAGAAGGAGAAATGTGTCAAAATAAGAGGTGGTATGCACTATGTGATAATTTTGTACTAAAAATGATAATTATGAAAGCCATGTAATAGCACAAAAAACTGCTTGTGATGTAATGTTAAATCAAAAGAGATTAGAAAGAGGGGCACTTGGCTGGCTCAGTTTGTAGAACATATGACTCTTCATCTCAGGGTCACGAGTCAAGTCCTGCTGAAAGCTCAATGCAGGACTCAATCCTGGGACTCTGGGATCACGACCTGAGCTGAAGGCAGTTGCTTAATCAACTGAGCCACCCAGGCACCGTGGGCACAGTTTTCTTAAAAGAGAGAGGGGTGTCTGGGTGGCTCAGTTGTTGGGCATCTGCCTTCGGCTCAGGTCATGATCCTGGAGCCCCAGGATCAAGTCCCGCATTGGGCTCCATGCTTGGTGGGAAGCCTGTTTCTCCCTCTCTCACTCCCCCTGTTTGTGTTCCCTCTCTCGCTGTGTTTCTCTCTGTCAAATAAATGAATAAAATCTTAAAAAAAAAAAAAGAAAAGAAAGAGAGAAAGAGATCACAAAAACACATGTGCATAGAAAAGAAGAGTAGATGGAAATATTCCAAAATGTTAACAATGATCGGGAAATAGGTAACAAGATCATGGAAGGACTTTCTAAACTTTATGTCCCCATCTTCTGTATTGTGGCTATATGTTTATTTTTAATAACAAAATTACTTAAAAAATCTGTAGTAATCAGAACCTTTCAAATCTTCCTACAGATTTAGAAACAGTATTAACTTCTGTCAAATAACAACTGAAGACAAAATAGTTTCACCTAATGTTTAATGGCACCAGAAGTCACACTTTTACTTGGCTGAAACCCATTTAGAACTTGATATATAGGGGTGCCTGGGTGGCTCTGGTCATGATCCTGGAGACCCGGGATCAAGTCCCACATCGGGCTCCCTGCTCGGCGGGAAGCCTGCTTCTCCCTTTCTCACTCCCCCTGCTTGTGTTCCCTCTCTAGCTGTGTTTCTCACTGTCAGATAAATAAAATCTTAAAAAAAAAAAAAGAACTTGACATATAATGAGTACAAGTAATATCTTACCTTATTAAAGATAGTGAATTACTTATTCACTGGAAGAACTGAAAACAGTACCCAAACTTCACAGAAATGTATAGCTAGAGAGAAAATGAGGTAAGGAGTTGAAGTTTGTAAATCTAAATTCAAGATTTGGGGGGCATCTGGGTGGCTCAGTCAGCTAAGCATCCAACCCTTGATTTTAGCTCAGGTCATTATCCGTCCGTATTGAGCTCTGTGCTTAGTGGAGAGTCTGCTTCCAACCCTCTCTCTCTGCCCTCCCCTGCTCATGTGTATTCTCTATCTCTCTAAAATAAATAAATCAATCTTGAAAAAAAAGTAAGTTCTAGACTTGGATTTGCCCTTACTAGCCCCAGTTTCCTATTTCAGTGTGTGAATGGTGAGAAAATGCCCTGCCCAACAGTGATTTGCCATGAGAGCAAACCAAACCCAAACAATCTATAAACTGAAAGAAAAATCAGAGGGCCAAGAAGAGATGGTAGAACGGAGTCCTGTTAGATGTTCATGCCCACACTTCCCCTGACACACCCCTGGCAAGTGGCCTTTGTTTGAGTAGTTCAGGGATGGGGCATACACATCATTTTGGATTTGGCCCATTTCATTGCTGAGAGCTCTACTGTTACAAAGGTCTTTCTTATATCAGCCTCCAGAACTTTCTGCCCCATTGTCCTCGTTCCATGTCTGGAATAGGATACCTTAGCTTCTGGCCTGGCCTGATGGTTTCCAGGTGTGCTGCTGTTAATTCCCTTGGTTTTGGGGCCCAAAGAAGAGCCTAGATGGCCTTCTCAGGCCAGGAAAGCCCTCGTTATCATTTTGTCAATGTGCCACGGTAGAACTGTGTTTAGAAAACATAGTTCTGGAGATTGATTTTGAGAGTGACCACCATCCCTTGTGTTAGAAGTCATGCTTCTACCAGGGCAGCTGAGCACGCACTGTCTGATCACGCTCAGGATTCTTCAAGGACATCTTAGTCGATCAAGATCCCCCACATTTTTTTGGTCTGTTTTCCACCAATGCTTCTGCTTTTTGTGTACCCTGTCTTGTAATTACAAAATTAGGTTTGGGAAGAAAGAATAGGGTTTTACATTTGTCTCTGTTAAATTTTGTTTTTTAGATTGGCCTTGTGGCTCCCTCCTAGTGGGATCTTTTGGGTTTTGGATTTACTCACTCAGTGAATTTTCAGTCCATTCTATCTCAGTGTCCCCCATCATGTAAACATGCCAGCTTTGCCCTAAGTTGTAGGAACTTGCACTGGGCCCACCGGCTCTGCCTCCAGCCTCTGACCTGGCTTTGTGACCTCCTCCTCTCTTTCATACATAGCCTCTGGAAATATTACCAAGACTCACCTCTACACTCTGCATCTTCTTGCCAATGCTTACTTGCTAATTTTTTTTGGTTTCAGATTCTTCCAGTTCTGCTTTCTAATCTTGAATTTGCTTTTGTGGGAGTGAGGGGAAGATGTATTCCTTCCAATCCTCCCTCCCCTCATTCTCCTCTACTCTTTACCTACCATGAGTGGTGGGTCATCCATGACCATGTGAACACCCAGCCTGGCTGCCATTTTCCTAGAAGGGACCACATAGTGCACCTGAGGTTCCACTGGAGACCACTCTTCAGGTGGTCCCACTTGTCCTGGAGCATGGATGTTTACAAAAGTATCCAGTTTTGCCAACTGTATTCTTCATTTTGCTCATAAGAAAGAGGTTTCCAAATGGTTTCAAGAGCTCTTGACTCATTGAGTCTGCAGTGTTCTGCATAATCTCCCCATCTATAACCCCATCCAACAGATTGAATGAGCCTTACCAGGCTTGGCTCATTCTTAGTCAACTCTCAGTTTTCTCTCAGTGATCATGGCTTCATTAAGTGCTAGAAGACTAGCTCTGTAATAATTCATCTAAAGTCTTTCCTGTTCACTAATCTCTACTTGCAAAATCCCTCCGACCTAGTGATGGATGAGGAAGCTCTCTGGACATAAACATTAAAGGATGGTGTTTTCCTAAGAGGTTTGGCAGGAATCTGGAGGGCACCACGTGACTTGGTGTTCTGGAAAGGTCATGGGACAATCTGATGTTTATATGTTGGTTGCCTGGAGCAGGAGTGAAATCAACATGCAAGTATCAAACCAGATTCTCCCAGGGCTTAACCACAAAGGTTACAAGGCGGCCATTTGGCATGGTATGTTAATTTTCCTGTTTAAAGGAACAAAGGTTACACTAACAGAATGTGTCACTGGAAGGTACTACTTTGGAGATCATGCACACCAGTGCTCCTCAAACCCAAATATGCACATGAGTCACCTGGGCACTTTTATTAAAAATTGCGGATTCTGATTCAGGAGTTTGGGGATAGGGGCCTGAGGTTCTGTATTTCTCACCTGTTCCCGGTGACGTTCTTAGCCTATGGCTATACTCCATGTCACAAAGACTTAGAGTACCCTGCATTTTTTTTTTTTCAGGTGTGGAAACTGAGGCCCAGAGATGTGATTTCCCCAAAGGCACATGATGAAGTTAAAGCAGTTTCTTTCCTTCAGGTATGCTGGGGCCCAAGTCATTGTACATTTAATTGCAAAATTGCTGGACTGTAAAAGAGAGGTTTACCCTTTCTTAAGGAGCCACAGCCTAAGGACGGGAGAGCCCAGGTTAGATCAGGTATGGCCATGAGTGCCCACAGACACACACATGTGCACCCACACACGTGCTCATACTCAAGGACATTGCATGTGCTTCTTCACATTCTCCTCTCTCATCAGTGGCGCTGTGTAGGAAACACCTGAAGTACAGACACATTAAAGATACTCGTAAATGCAAGACAATCCCGAACGTGTACACTTTTTCTTAAAGCTATTCTGGGCAAATTTGTGAGTTGTTTCTGACCTCTTAAGTATAAATACAGAATGTTCTGGGGTTCTGTAGAGACCAGTGTGTCATAATGACGTTTTCTGTAGTTTGAATAGTTAAAACTCTGGGCTTGGCTCAGGGAGTTCTATGCTCCAGCGTTTATAAAGGACCCTGGAGTTTGGAGGTTTTCTATTAACTTTTGGTATTGAATTTTTGTTTCCAAATATGACTATTTGTTTTTTGAACTCTGTGGAGGAACTAAGCAACTGAGAAATCCCAGGCAGAAGTGTGTGTGTGTGTGTGTGTGTGTGTGTGTGTGTGCACATGTTAACTAAACATTTTAGATTCCTGACATTTTTTCCTCCTTGATTAGAAGTGCAAAGAGGAAGGGAGAAGAAATTGTCTGGAGTGGGAAAGAAGGTCAGGAAAATTCTTGAAATGAAATCTCTCCCCTTCACTGGAGGTGTAGATAAGATGATGAACTAAACTGATTAGAGAAAAAGTGGGGTCACAAACTCCTATTTTGGGAGGCAAATACCTACGGCGGGTTAAGCCCCTTATTGTGTCTGCAGCCAATTATCTACTGGATAGTAAGCTTCTTGAGGCTGAGGCTGTGTCTTCTAGGTCTTTCTTACTAATTCCAAAATTCTTGGAAGAGGGTCTTGCACCCATGAGAGGCCAGAAGCGTTTCTGGAATAAAATATCATTCATCTTCCAGCATCAGTCATTCCTGGTCAGCAGCCCCAGAAGCTGCTAGTGTGTTTCAAAGAGCAGAAGAGCCATGTCTGGGAGCTCATGAGTCGGTGTTTGTCTGGAAACCACTGCTAACTTGACTTCTTCTCTCCTAGTTGGCCTCTTCTTGTCCACTCAGAGTCTCTCTTGGTGTTCTCTCCTCATGGGAGGAAAGAGTGGGAGGAGAATGAGGAGAGGGAGGACGGGAAAGAGGGAGAAGAAGGGCCAAGGAGCAGGAGGGAGAGGAGCAGGGGGAGGAGAGGAGGGAAATGGAGATGGGGAGGGGAGAGAGGAGCAGGGAGGAACTGGTGGCAGAAAGAGGGCAAGCTGCTTGTGCAGAGGAAAAGGGGGTCAGCCTCCTTCTCCTGAGATGCCCCTTCCCTGGCTCCCCAGCTACCACTGATCTGTGCTCTGGGAGTCTGTGTTAGTCAGGACACTTTGAAAACCCAACTTGGCTGACCTGGCAACACCAAAAGGTAGATGTTGGCTCTCATCACTGAACTTCCAGAGATAATATGGGTTGGATCAGTTTCTAGCACTTTCTTTTTAGTTCTCTGGAAACCCCTCTCTTGTGTGGGCTTCGTTCTCAAGCTTGTTTCTGTCATTTTAAGAAGGGTTTTCAGCCTTAAGTGGATGCTTCCTACCATTGTCACGTGGAAACCCCACAACTTGCTCTGACTGGGCTGCCCCCTTCTAGGGCACGGAGGATGCTGCGTGCCGCCTGGCAGTGCCCTGTGTGCCCATCCCACAACCCCTGTGGAAGGAATGGTGGGATGACCCTGGTTGGCTCAGACCAGTGGGACCAACACTAGAGTTGGGGTGCAGTTCGTCCCTTAAGGTTCAGGTCTACTCCACACTGGAGGAAAGGCGGCAGGTTCACTCTGACCTTCGAGGGTCTTCATGGCTTTCTCACTGGGGTTATGTCTTTAACAATCTGTTGATTTACCAGATGGCCTAGATCTGCATGCTCACATTTTAGATAGGTCTTAAAAATGTCAGCAAAACTACTGCAGGAATGTTGCTTTAAGCCTCAAGACCATTCTGCGTATTCTTAATGTTGTTAAAATAACTGCCCATGGCTAAAGTAGAACATTTGGTCTCTCAATTAACTTTCATTAGTCTACCAATTAATCATGGCTGTTTGGCAATTACCGAGAATGGGAAGGCCTTCCGGGACACTTTCTGGAAAGGATATCACGAAGCGTGAGGACACGGCCTTGTCCCTAAGTACATACATCCCCAAGCGGACAGCACTGATTCGGGTGAGACATGAAGAGCAGTACCCAGTGGCCTCATGTGGGCTCCACGTGGTCTGGGAGGCAAGGCATTCATTTTTTTCCCATACGTTTTCTAAAATGGGTCTAAAAAATTGAAACATGCTAGAAAAATGCCTGACACATAACAAGCGGCCATTCCTGCTGTCTGTTGTTATCACGGAGGCACGGCACGGATGCGGGGTAGGGGGAGTCACCCCAGGATGCAGAGGGGCGGTACGCTTCAGTGAACGGTGCTAAAGATCACAAGTATGGGGAGTGGGACAACGAGGAGGGGGGAGATGCGCATGCGGGTGCTGTCCCGCTCCAGAGGAGGAAAGAGAGCGGGCCGGGGGTGGCTACAGAGCGCGCACAGAGACACGGTCGAGCGGCGTCTTCTCGAGTGGGTGGGTGGCCCTCCAGATGGGCGCGGCCCAAGGGGTTCTTGTGAAGGGCAGTGGGAGCACGGCTCATGCAGAGACCTGCAGATGTTGGGCAGCACTGGGAAAAGCTGGACCCCGCATCTCGTGGAGCACACAGATCGGAACGTGGGGCATAGGAGGGGCCGAAGGAGAGAGGAAAAAGAGGTAGCGGGCCAGTACCGCTTCTGCTGGGTGGACGCGGCTGCTTCCGGTAGAAGCCAGACGCTCTGGCTCCAGCCTTCCCCTCTCCCCCTGCCTGCCCCTGTGTGATCATCACCCCGAGCCCAGGGGTGGTCTGCGGGTCTCCCACCTCCAGGACGCTAACAAGAGAGCCTGGCTGCGTTCCCAGGTGAAGGGGCTGAAAGATAAAAGGAACTGAAAGGTCTTTCAGGCTCTTGCTGTGACTGTTGTTACAAGAGGGATCTGGAGGTGGGCAGCTGGGGGAGAAGGTGTGAGTTCCCAGGTCTGGCCTTGACCCGTGGGCTGCTGGGACCCTGGCCGGGCTGGACAGGCTGGCAAGCCTTGTCTAGGTCTAACACAAAGTCACATGGAGAGAGAGACAGACGCAGGCTTGTGAGGCATTCGATGTGAGTGTGCGGTAAAGCGGGTTGGTATTTCGTAAGGGTTTGGCACGTTTTCGGAATGATTCTGGCTGTCTGCCCAGCTCTGAGTTTCCTGTTCGTAGCTCCCCACATGTGTCACTGCTGAGGATTAAAGCCTCCATAGGCTCTGACACAGGCATCACTCAGAGTCTCCTTTCTTGCAGCCCTGGCAAAACTGGGTCGCCTGACAAGATGTGAGGGACACTCGTGCTGCACAGACCAGACCTTAAGCTCTTTGGAAAAAGAAAAGAGGAATTAGCAAGTCTCTGCAGGGCTGACTTCAGAATGCACTTTTGTTCTTAAGAACCAATATCAACTCAGCTGACTTATTTGGGGGAAGAAACGCTGTGGGCTTACCCTCCAAGTCACCAGCTCCTGCGAGGCCAGCCATCCCCAAATGTCCCCACAATGAAGAAAGGAGATGGTAAGATGATTAATTGCACTTCTGGTTTTTGTTTCTGTATTTTCCCCTTGTTTTCTTTTTGCTTACTGCTACATGGATGAAAGATTTAGGAGAGTCAAATGGACTTGGTTAAACTGATCATGTTATGTTGTTTTGTTGAAAACAGGATTTTAAGAATTTCTTCAGTTGTGTGGCTCTGTAGACATATTTAACCTTAAGATGTGTCTGTGAGTCATACTAAAAGATTGCCTAGGAAAATATATATTTTACTCTATGGAAGATTAACTATGAAAGATATGGGAAATGTATTTTATAACTGTCTACTACTTATGAGCCACGAATAGTTGCGTGACATTTGGTAAATCGTGAGGTTTAAGTAAAGGGTATTATAAATAAGAATCTTTAAAAAATGTTATCACGGATTAGAATTAGGACTTATTTGATCAATTTGCATTCAGCTTTGTCTGTTTGAGAGGGGCACAATCTGGTCCGATGTTTGACTGAAGGCATTGCATTACTGTTAAGATACCCATTGGTTGCCTTTAAAGTTATAATGTTGCTGTACTAGCAAGCCTTCTATGTGCTTCCTCCAGTAAGGACCTAAAATGTCATTTTAAAAGCACAGCTTCCTCCCCTTCCCAAGGCTTTACAAATGTTACTCCCAGAGCTGTAAGGAAAACTCCTGGAAGAGATGATAAATGTTGTCCAGTATTTCTTTATTGGACATACTTGCCTTCTATAATCCAGCAGTAGCATTGCTGCAGGAAAGCACAAGCAGATGGAATAGAATCTGGAAAATTAAAGATAGGAAATGAGAACACAAAAAGGAGAGCAAAATGAAGCTTACTGTTCATATCAATGCAATTCTTTTTATGCAAAATGCTGTGGTGAAGAGAGGGCGGGGAGCTGGGCTAGGGGAGGTTGGTTTCAGATGGTGTAGGTGGCTTGGGAATCCCGCTACCTACCCATGGACCGCTGGAGACCACCACGTGTGCTGGAGGCCAAGGGAGGGCTTGTGCTCTCTGGAAACATGTGGATCTGTGGAGGGAAAGGAAGAAGAGAATGCTGCCTACGAGGGGAGCACTTCTTGAGATGAACTTAATCTTCTTAATTCTGATGATGAATTTCAAGAGATACTTATGACCCTTCTCGACTCAGCAGGTGGTTGCTCATCTTCCTCTACCCCGTAACCCTTTCTGGGCACACGCCTGCGCGCTTACTTAGGAGAAAACCTTGCCGGGCATGGTCGAGGAATGGCTGAAATTCACTTTCAAAACATCCCTTGCAAAACTGAGAGGACTAGCATATCCTCACTGTCAGGAATAAAATAAAGGACATATAGATCAGTAAATAAGATGAAAGATAAAAACCTATCACTGTGAGATAAATGCTAATTTCTTTCTACAAAAGTTGTTTGATCACATTTTACAGATAATTTATCAAGTCATGTTGGTAGTTATTGGAGTGTTTTCTATTATCAGCACTACAAAACTAACATACTTATAATGAAAACTTTATGTCTCTTCTTGATTATTTCCTTGGACTAGATTCCCAGAGGGAGTGGGGTCAAAGGGCATGAGCATTTTTGAAGCTCTTGATTCCTGCCACTAAATTTAATCTAGGAAAGTGCTATTAATGTACACTCCCTCCAGCACTGTACCATTTTACCACACTTTCACCAATGTTGGGTTTTGGCTTTTTTTTTTTTTAAATGAATGTGGTAATCTGATAACTGGCAAAGGCTATTTCGTTGTCTTGATTTGCCTTAAGGGAACACTTCGTAAAATCTTTCCACTTCCTATTCTGCCCCTTTTGGTTCAGATTTTTGTCTTTTTTGGTTACTCACATCAAAACAGTCGTTTCTTACAGTAACTTACGCCAACCTAATTTCTGGGGACTTTGACCTCATTTGATGTCACTCAGCCTGCTGAGAGCGTGGGGAATCGCAGGCTTTTCCACCATTTGAAACTCAGGGCAAAACTCAGTCTTTATGAATTTATTTCCTTTTTGTCTATAAAATTTAAAGATAAGGATTGACATTTCATCCCACCACACAATTGTACTGGGAACAGAGATGAGACAGAGGAAAGTTCTTTCAATAGAAAAAAAGTGAAAAATATAAAATGATGCAATTACGATTGCTTGTTATTATGAAGTTTATTTACATTTTCCCCTTATAAAGTATGTAGTGTTTGGAGAGATGCATGCTGAAAGTTTGACAATGTGTTCTAATTCTAGACTTGGAAAGTGTGTGTGTGTGTGTGTGTGTGTGTGTGTGTGTGTGTGTGTGTGTGTGTCGGCATATTTCTCAGTTCTTGGAGTCAGCCCTAGCATTCGGTGTGTTCTAGCCGCACATGGAGATATTTTAGATTGAAGATGGTTTCTATTTTGTCGCTTACTTATCTCGCTTGCATGCAGAACAACACGCCATTCTTCTTATATTGCATTGTTGTTGACCGCTTGCTTTGCTCAGTTCCCCTTATCAAAGGTGGGACTTGTTTTATTTGTGTTACTCTAGGGCCTGGTCTAGGGTCTGATACTGAGTGGGGGGGCTCAACAAATGTTTCTTGAATGGTCACAGAAAGGAGCTAGGAACATTGTTACCTAATTCTTCAGGTAAAGGAATTTCTTAAAAAGGAATCACAGAAGATTTTGAAAATGGAGATTTTCTGTGGCAGATTGATGATTTTGTTTAATTTCATTTGGGTTGGTTTCCATTTTTATTGAGTGAAACTTTAAAGCTCCTAATGGATATTAGCTAATTAATACAAGCCAAGGATAGAACCAGGAAAATGGAGATCATAGACTTGTAAGTATAAGTCTCGTGGACTTGGCGTGAGTATGATATGTGTTACAGCATTCCACTCTGACCCCCAGCTCAGTGCTACGCTGTTGAGTCAGATCCAAACTGATGCTTAGCAATGGTTTGAACTTGGTACCAAATAAATAATAATGATGGCTAATACTTAATAGAGCGCTTGACTGTAGGCGAGATGTGGTTCTAAGTGCCTCATGTACGAGGTAGTCATTGTTATAATCTTATTTTGCAGATTAAGAAGTTGAAGTACAGAGAAGTGATTTGCCCAAAGTTACACCAGCGGTCAGTGCGCAGGTGGGATTCATGACACAGTCTTCCTTGGAGTCCACAGGTTAGTGAGGCTACGTAAGGTTGAATGAACTCTAGAGACAATGGCACATAGATTTGGGACCACTGATGATGTTTGTGCTGTTCACTTGAGTATATAGTCACCATTTATTGAGTTCCCACTAAAGAACACATGCTGATCTAGGTTCTTATGCCTAATCTCTGCACAGCATTGCAAGATTGGTATCATTATACCTGCTCAAGGACCAAACCCACTGAGACTCTGAGAAGCTCAGTAAGTGGCCCAGAGGTGATGAGATGAGCTAGGGATGAGAGATGTCCATCACTCTACACCAGGTCTATTAAACTTCCTAGCCTATGTGCTGCACTGGTCTGGACAGTTGAATGCTCATGTGCGTGGTTCTTCATCCAAAAGTGAGAGAGGGAAAGAGGAGTCCAGTTCTACATTTGGAGGTGCTAGGACTGGAAACTCAGCCAACTCATCCCCAAAATGGGGATTGTGGGGAGGTGGGTGCTCTGCCTTGGTCTCTTTGAATCTATGTGGACCATTTTAAAATGGTACCTGAAGTTGATTTTCAGACCAGCATTCCCTGGCTGGATTATCCAATTTATCACTTCATCCTAGACACATTGAGTGTTTAATATGCAGCGACACTTTCCTTATAGGTTTTAACCATTGAGCCCCCAATTCCACACCAAGAATGTCCAAAAATGTTTCCAAGGAGAATGGGACAGAGTAAGGCAAGTTCTAACTTGGGAGACAGTTCTGGCTCTGTTTTCTCTTGGGAAACATACTTATCTTCTCTTTTTTAAGTTGTTCCAATTAGAAGATGGGTTAAGAATATAATTTAAAATAGTATTTTACACAATTTTCTATTAAACTTTTAATTATGATTTTGGAATTTAAAAATATTTTTCAACAAGGGGTAGCTGGGTGGCTCAGTTCGCTAAGCGTCTGACTCTTAATCTCAGCTCAGGTCTTGATCTCAGAGTGGTGAGTTCAAGCCCCCGTGTTGGGCTCCACACCAGGCACGGAGCCTACTTAATTTTTTTTTCTTAGAACACTGAAAAAATAAAATAATGAAATTAAAATTTTTTTCAACAAATAATATATATTTTGTGTACTTTTGAATAGATCACACACAATTTCAAAAGCTATTCAGTGAAGTCTTTTCTCTCCCTTTTTTCTCAGACTTCTCTTTCCCTCTCTCTCACCAATAAGTAGCTAAGTAACTGTTAATAATTTTTTTCCACCTTTTTTACACTGTGTTCAGGTTCTCCAGAGAAACAGGACCAACGGGAGAGAGATACATCAATCTCCTGTTGGTTTTATTTGTAAAATTGGGCGTATCATTGGGCTATTTTGAAAGAGAGAGAGAGAGAGAGAAAGAGAGAAAAAAGAGATTATAAAGTATTGGATCATGTGGGTGTGGAAGCTGAGAAGTCCCATTATCTGTTGTCTACAGGCTGTAGACCCAGGAAAGCAGGCGGCCCAGTTGTAGGGCCTGAGAGCGGTAGAGCCAAAGGTTTGGTTCTAGTCAGCTTTAAAGGCACGAGAACCAGGATCACATAGAGAAAACACATGTCTCAGCTCAGTAGTCATGCACAGTGGATTCAACCATTTTCTACCTCTTTGTTCCCCACCTACACTGGGGAGAGCCATCTGCTTTCCTCAGTTCAAAGGCCTGGGTCTTCCAGAAACCCCTTCATAGACACACACCAGCTGTTTGGGCTCAGTCAAATCGACATGTAAGGTTAGCCACCACACGCACTAGTGGCCTATACTCTTCTGTACCCTGTTCCATATCTACATCTAACGAGGTGGATTTTTAACCTTTCAGTGGACTTTTATGTTGTTTGCAATCTTTTGCTATCACAACCAGTGTTGCAATGAGTAACAGCTTTGCCTGTGTCATTTTGCAGAAGTGCAAACAAGCATGTTTCCTGGCTAAATTCTTAGAAGTGGAATTGCAGGTCAAAGACTTGGACTTTTGTGATTTTTATATGTATTTCAAATCTGCCCATCTACCTCCCACCTGGTTATACTAAATAGTACTTCTGGGAGTATGTGAGAGCATGTTTCTCTATGCCCTTGTCAACATAGTATATTGGCCAACTGGTTTTTATTCAGCTTTTGTGGTGTTTGGGGGGAGGAGGAGGTTAACTTGGTGTGTTTTTAAAATTTCCATATCTCATTTCATGATGGAGGTTTCTGTAGTTAGACTCTATTTTTTTTGATTCTAATAGTTCATTTTATTTTATTATTATTTTTTATTGTTACTTAAATTTTTTTTTTCAGTGTCCAAGATTCATTCCCCATTCCCCACACCCATGACCAGGTGGGTTTTATCCCAGGGATAGACTCTATTTTTTGGCAGTAGTTTAAGGTTCACCGCAGAACTGAGGAGAAGGTATAGAGATTTCCCAATAGGTTCTTCACTCCATTATCAATATGCTCCCCCACCCCGGAGTGGCACATTACTTACAGTTGATGAACCAACACTGACACATCCTTGTCACCCAAAGTCCATGGTCGATAGTAGGGTTCTCTCTCGATGTTGTGCCGTTTATGGGTTTAGACAAGTATGTAATGGCATACATACATCATCAGGATGTCATACAGAGTATCTTATTGCCCTTAATGTCCTCTGTGCTCTACCTATTCATTCTCTCTACTCCTAGATGAAGCCTCTGAAAACTACTGATCTTCTTACTGCCTTCATAGTTTTGCCTTATCCAGAATGCCATACATTTGGAATCTAGCAGTGTATAGTCTTTTCAGACTGGCTTCTTCTGTTTAGTAGTATGCATTTAAGTTTGTCTTCCATGTCTTTTCATGACTTGATGGTTCATTTCTTTTCAGTTCTCAATAATATTTCACCGTTTGGATGTACCATGGTTCATCTATCCATGCATCTACTCAATAATATGTTGGTTGCTTCCAAGTTTGGGCAATTATGAATAAAGCTTCTATAAATAGTTCACCCAATGATTGTTTTTTGAGGTCTTGCTGGGTGTCCAGCCATGGGATGCCCTAGTGGGAGGGGTGGTCTGACTGCTGCCTGCAAGACCACGCAACACATCTGGGCAGTAGCGTGTATTATACCCATTGCATTTAGCACCATGAAAGAGACCGGTTGGTGCTAAGATGATAACTGATGAGCCGAGATCTGCCTTAGCCTGGTGCTGGGGGTCCTGGTAGTGACGGGGTTCTGAGGCACACAGGTGGAGGGCAGAGGGAACAGTAGTGTTGATCCCTGTTGGAGGAGCAGAAGAAGATATGTATAAGGCTGGCCAAGTGCACGGAAGGGTGGTTAGAGGTGAGCTTGGAGACAGCGGCAGGGGGCAGATCACTGTGGGCATTTGGGGCCACTGTCAAGACATTGAATTTTATTCTGAATTTCAGGTGGTCTTCAGTCATGGGCTGGGAAGATGGTGGCAGAGTCTATAAAATCTTACCCACGCAGACCATACATGCTCACCTGGTGATGGATGTCACAGGGAGAAGACATTGTATTTGCCACAAGAGACAGTGACATGGGTAACACCTGGTAGAGAGGGCTGCCTTGCACACAGGACACTTCACTCTCTTGTCCAGCCCCGAATTCCTGTGTGTGTGACAAGTGACAAAAGCTTAGTCTAAACATGGCCATAGAGACGTTCCCAGTAATACACATTCTACCTCTTCCAGAGATAGAACGCAGCCTACAGAGGCCTTTCTCCTTCATTATCTCACATCTTACCAAACTGACCGATCATTTTGACAGAACAACATCATTTTGACAGAACATCATTGCCTGTCCCATCCAGGCTAAGCCCTGTGCTCGGTGTCCCCGAGAGGAAGAGGAGGTGGGAGGGAAAATAGAAAGATTTAGAAAACGAGCAGCAGCTTAGGGCGTCTGGGTGGCTCAGTGGGCTAAAGCCTCTACCTTCAGCTCAGGTCATGATCTCAGGGTCCTGGGATCGAGGCCCGTGTCGGGCTCTCTGCTTGGCAGGGAGCCTGCTTCCTCCTCTCTCTCTGCCTGCCTCTCTGCCTGCTTGTGATCTCTCTCTGTCAAATAAATAAATAAAATCTTTTAAAAAAAGAGCAGCAGCTTATAGTCTAGTTGTGAGACCAAATCAAATGTTAACAACCAAAAGGAAGGCAGGGAAGAAACAGCAAAGAGGCCCAGACACTTCTGTTTTCCACATGAGACCTCTGGCCTTGCAATGTGGGCCGCTTGTATGCCCTGAAGGTTTACTTGGTGCTTGGGAGCTCTCCAGGGACTGGAGCTTTTCCCACATTCTTCCCTGGAGGTGCAGGTAGGGATCTCATTCTACTTTTAGAGATGAAGAATGGAGAGCTTTCCTCAAGACCACTGAGTGGGCAAGGGGCAGAGAGGACTGTCCTCTGAGCACTGAAGCCATGGCTGTCTGTGTTCCAGAATGGAGCAAATTCCCAAGTTTTATTCTCTGAGGAAGGCCCTGAGGAGAAGGTTTCTCTCCACTATGTATCCTCTTGCACTCTGGTCGCTGTGGTTCCATTCTGAGGGGGCTACTTTGCTTTTGAGTCCACAGAGATGGGAGGTCCCTGCAAAGATGTGTGGATGGACCACAGCCTCAGGTTCCTGATGGTAAAGCTAGAAACCAAGAAGTGCTTCCATCTTGTGAAGAAACATAAGGGACCAAGACGGAGTATTGATGATTGGATAGGAACTCAGGTTCATCTCCATGGCACAACTGGCCATTTGTGGCAAAAGCAAAATGGGGATGTGTGTGTGTGTGTGTGTGTGTGTGTGTGTGTGTGTGTGTGTGATCTGGGATGAAGGCTCTAGGATCTGTTGGTCTTGAAGAGGCACGAAGGGATGCAGGTTTCTGTGGATGTAGGAACGGAAGTAGGAAGCAGGAAGATTATGAGGTCGGTTTCTTAACTTAAGCTCAGGAAGTGCCTCCTCCTGGCCTAGGGAAAAGAGGGCAGGTTTGCTTCTAAGAAAGGACTCCTCAGATGAATTTTAGGTACTCAATCTGGACAGAATTGTTCAGTCATAAGCATTGTGGGGTAAGGGATTGTTAAGTGAGAATGATGAGTAAGAAAGACAGCAAAAGGAATTTTTACCAAAAAATAAAAGTCCAGAAACATATTTGTAAAATTTGAAATGTGTCTGTGTTAATTAGGACTGAAATAAATATTTTAACATTTCTAGATTTTTTTGGCTTTTGGTTTTTTTACGTCTGTGTTTAGTTGATCTGTAACAATGACATGGTTTGCTTTAAAGACTACAATTCCGACAGGATTTAGCAAGTTTGATGTCTGAAGTTGTCAGGCATTCCTGGAATGAAGGAATGAATGAATGAATGAATGAATGAACGAACAAATGAATGAACAAATGAGCTAATGAATGAATGACATTGCTCTAGAACTAGGTGATGGCATGTTTATGTCTTTTGTGGATGTCTGTCTCTTTTTATAGTTTGAGGAGGAAATTATTGGATGTGAATATGCTTATAAATATCCCCTGTCTTGTTTCTAACCATGCTGAACCTCTTGTCAATGAGCCCCTTCTTGGCTATCAATGAGTACCATCTTGGCTTTTGATGACTGTAGCCAGTCATTTTTGCCAACAGCATATTCCAACATAGACCACAAAACCAATGCTTTCCAAAGCCATGAGTGCATCCTCTCCCAAACTGATGTGGCTTCTCTAATTCTATTCTTGGAGTTAGTGAGAGGGTGGCACTTGACTGGAAATCCTGGGGTAACTTCTCATAAATCTTTTATTATCTGTAACTTCATTTGCTGGTCTCTTGATCTCTTTGCTGTAGGCTGACTAGCAATGCTCTATCTTGGGAGTACCAACGATGCAGCACCCTGCTGCCCCGCCCTAATCTGTCTCCTGCCCATGATTGCTGGGAGCTTTTCAGATGTTACCTGTGTTTCTTACAGAGATTTGGACAGAGGGAGACAGAGATCCAGAGACTGCAGGTGGTTTCTCAAGATGGTTAGTGGCTGATTAACAGAATTGGGATATGAACATGTGTCTGGTGGGCTCCCAAACTTCATTGTATTTCATTGTGCCAAAATGATAGGAGAATTTGAAGAAGGGAAACAAGTGTATGGAATTGTTCTTTTCTGATGTAGTTGAAGTAGTCATATTTTCATGAGTTTTGACCTTTTTCAGAGTTTGTTCATAAGAAGGCTCCCTCCTTCCACCTCTGATGGGAATTTATCATCTAAATTGGCACAATGCTATCTATAAGCTATTTGTTTAAAAAAATTATGTGCGAGGATTATTTTCTACCCTCTAAAATGGTCAGTAGGTAATATTTAAACTAAAATCAGTACAAATGGAATATATATAATAGTAAAGTGTGATTTAACTTGATAGCTATTTCTCTGGAATGATTCAACAGATGCTTCCTGAAGTAGGTGGGAGAAACCTGGTTTCACAAATACTATCATCTCTCCATTAAATAATAATCTGTGTATCAAAAAGGTAACTGATAATGGGTGTTCGCAAGAAAGTAGAGAAAAGGGAAGCCGTGTGCACTATTGGTGGGAATGTAAATTGGTATGGTTACTATTGACAGTAATACAGAGGTTCCTCAAAAAAATTAAAAGTAGAACTACCCAAGGACCAGGAATCCCACATCTAGGTGTATATCCAAAGGAAATAAAAACAGGATCTTGAGGCAATATCTCCATTGCATGTTTATTGCAGCATTATTCACAATAGCCATGGTATGGACACAACTTAAGTATTTGTCGACAGGTGAATAGATAAAAAGATGTGGCATATGTATGCAATGGGATATTGTTCAGCCATGAGAAAGAATAAAATCTTGCCATGTACAACAACATGGATGAAGCTTTAGGACATTAGAAATAAACCAGAGAAATACAGATACGGTATGATAGCGTGTATATGTGAAGTCTAAAAAAGCTGAACTCAGAGCAGCAAAACATAGTGGTGTTATCAGGGGCTGAGGGGAACTTTGAGGGAAGTGGAGAGATTTTGATCAAAGGAAAAAACTTCCAGTTATGAGATTGACAGTTTTGGAGATCTAAGGTACAGCATGGCGATTATAGCTAATATATTGTATTACATACTTGAAAGTTGTCAAAAGAGTGGATCTTAAATGTTCTCGCCACAAAAAAGAAGTGGTAATTATGTGTTGCGTTGGAGGTGCTAGCTCATTTTATCGTGGTAATCATTTTGCAATATGTAAGTGTATCAGATTATCACCCTGTACACCTTGAATTTATGCAGCGTCACATTGATACACATATACATTATACATTTATATGGATTTACATACAGATATAACGTAGCTGGGAATGCAAAGATACATGGGATTTCTTTCCCAGAAGGAAAATACATGGTTTTAATCAGTGGTGATAAAATGTGTGTTTAGATTTCATTGATTTTAAAAATCTCGTGTGAACTTGCCATGACTACCTCTTTTGAATACATTTCCCCCAAGGATTAAACATTTCTCTAGATTAACACCGTGGGTTCTCGAGCTGACTCACAAGGAGGAAGGAGGTTACAGTTTTGCTATTGTAATTATGTGGGAAATTACACCCAACATCACTCATCATTAACCTCAAACTCTGAGATTTATTTATCTGTGAGATCAGAGTTCTAAACTTCTTTTTCCGCATTGAAATTGTGAGGAACGCTGGTGAGATAACGTGACAAGAGTACAGAAACTACGTTCATAGGAAAGTGAAAAATGTGTGGGGGCAGGGGTGAGGGGAGGGGTGGCAGAGACAGGTACTTCCTTGAGTCTGGAAGTGATGTCCAAATTATAAATTATTGTTTGAGGGAAACCTCTTGTGTATCCCTGAGGTTGAACTCTCTTCCTTTGGCTGATCACAGTCTGCTGGGGCCCTATAGAAAATGGAATTTGCTGTGTTAGTGAACCACACAGTTTTGTACAAATGAAATGAAGGTCTGCTGACTAGAATCACCCTTTATGGTCTAGGTCAACAGTCATCAATCCTGGCTGCGTGTTGGTATCACCTGGGGACCTTTAAAAAAACACCGATGCCCGGGCCCACCATTGGAGGTTCTGATGTGATTGGTCTGGGTCTCAGCATAGGAATTTAAAGAAACTCACCAGGTACCATGCAACCAGTATAAAGTGGGGTGGGAACCACTGACCTGGGAAGTAGACAGCCATAAATTAAGTAAATTACCAAGTAAATAAGAAGCTGGCTAGAACAAAGCTGTCCAGAGGATTGCCAAATCCTACCTGCCGGGGGAATTTAGGTCCATTTCCCAGAAAAGCTTGTCCCCAGAAGTTATCAGAGCTTCTCTCTGTCTCACCCATGTGTTTTGAATTCGCTAAGGAGTGGTGGGCCTTGGTCTCATAAATGTATGCGCTGTCATTTATTCGACAGATGTAAACGTCTACTCAGTTCAAGCTACAGTCACAGAAAGAGCCTATCTTAAAGCATTTGAGTATCAGGCGAGGGAAGAGCTCCTGTAAAACGAAATTGGGGGTTGCCAGGGTCATGAGGGTGGTGAGGGGAGGGTGGTGAAGCCAAGGGTTCAAGGGCAGAGGAGAGAGGAGAACCCTTTTTCCCCTGGTTGGAGTGGTGGGGAAACCCTAGAAGGCACCTGTGGAAGGAGTGCACAGTATTTGGGAAGGACTTGAAAAGGTGGGGAGGAACACGAGCTGGAGGAGGAAGGATGACATTTTCGAGGGAAAGAGATAGCCTCCAGGGAAGCTGGCAAGGAGGCAAATGTTGGCAAAGAGGGTCAGGGGAGAGCAAGGTGGCTCTGGGACTTGAAACACAGTGATCTGGCTTCATCCCAGGGACAGCGGGGGACCCTGCACGGCTGGCTTTGACTGCCAACGTTGAAGCAGAGGGCAGGTAGCAGCTTGCCTAGTATTCCTTACTCAGCTAACCTGGATTGTTCAGAAGCAAAGTGTGCTTTGGTCTAACCATCGTTTTGAAGAGGTGAGAAAGAAACCCACGTAGGTTACACGGATTAGTCTGGTTTTGACAGCTGGGTGTTCTGCATTCGGCTGGTTCAGGCTTTAATCTCCTTTTCTCTAACTTTTACTGCCTCCTTTGTTCCTGGCCAGCCTTCCTCAGGAAGAAATTTAAGAACTTCCCCCTTCCCACCCACTCCCACCCTCCACCCACATGAAGTGGTCTAAAGTACTAACAGTGAAACTCTGAATGTAAAAAGATTAGGTGTGTTTCCTTTGAGATTCCTGGAGTGTATTGCTTCTTGGAAAAACAAACTCTAATGGTTGAGAGAACGAACAGGGGCATATGAATCATGATGATTGGGCAGACAGTTTCCATGATTTGTCCAACTTTGAAAGTATAAGCCACAATTTGTAAAGTCATAAACAAGAATAGTCTCTCTATAAAATTTTAATATTAGGATTCCATCAAATTACACCTTGTTCTTGAAGGGATAAATTTTATGCTCCTTGTCATTTGTGGAAATATGAATCTGAACTTCTACACTAACTTCTACACTAATCAACAAATATTTAATTCCTCAGCAGTGAAAGAATATTAGGTGTGGCGATTAAGAGGTTTGAAGGTTAACCTCAAATTGGGCCACATTGATTGTTAAGTAAAGATGGCAATTTCTTTTTTCCTTCTTTTCCAAATACAAAGATAAAATGTGAAGGGAAGCTAGATTTGGGACTAAATGGCCAACACACTTCTGCAAATGATGTTTCTAGATTAATTTTATTGCATCCAAATGCTCTTCTGTGTATTTTGGGAATTTTATTTATAACAAAGTCTGTAAGTGCTGTTAGTGCATCAGCCTAGAAGTAGGCATCAATCTCCCTATAATTGAGATCACTTTGCCTAAGTTTGACTTTAAGGTGTCAAAAAAGTATTTACTGAGTGCTTTGCATTGGGTTGGACATGTTGGAGTTACAAAAGTAAATAAATAAAAATAAAATAAAGAGGATGGTCATCATCCCGAAAACCTCTTGAGTTTGCTTTTCTTCTCCCTTTCTCCCACTGGAAGGAATGAGGAAAATCAGAAAACCATGTCAGTAGACTTTAATACTTGATCCTAGTGTGTTTATGACCAGACTATATTTTTCTATTTTTGTTTTGTTTCAAATTTTAATTTAAATTTTAGTTAGTTAACATATGATGTAATATTGGTTTCAGGAGCAGAATTTACTGATTCATCATTTACCTATCATAACAAGTGTCCTCCTTAACACCCATCATCCATTTAGTGCATCCCTTCACCCACCTCCCTTCAGCAACTTTTTTTTTTAAGATTTTATTTATTTATTTGATGGAGAAATATCACAAGTAGGCAGAGAGGTAGGCAGAGAGAGAGAGAGGAGGAAGCAGGCTCCCTGCTGAGCAGAGAGACCGATGCGGGCCTCGATCCCAGGACCCTGAGATCCCTGAGATCATGACCTGAGCTGAAGGCAGAGGCTTTAACCCACTGAGCCACCCAGGCGCCCTCCCTTCAGCAACTCTTAGTTTGTTCTCTATAGTTAAGAGTCTCTTACGTTTGCTTTTCTCTCTTTCTTTTTTCTTTCCCATATGTTCATATATTTTGTTTCCTAAATTCCACATATGAGTGAAATCATGTTTGTCTTTCTCTGCATGACTTATTTTGCTTAGCATAATACTCTCTAGGTCCATCCATGTCATTGCAAATGGCAAGATTTCATTCTTTCCTCTGGCTAAGTAATATTCCACTATGTGTGTGTGTGTGTGTGTGTGTGTGTGTGTGTGTGTGTATTCATCAGTAGATCGACATTTGGGCTCTTTCTGTAGTTTGGCTATTGTTAATAATGCTGCTACAAACATCATTGGGGTGCCCGTGCCCCTTTGACTCTGTATTTTTGTATCCTTTGAGTAAATACCTAGTAGTGCAATTGCTGGATCTTAGGGTAGTTCTATTTTTAACTTTTTGAGGAACTTCCATACTGTTTTCCAGAGTGGCTGCTCTAGGTTGCATTCCCACCAACATTGTAAGAGAGTTCCCCTTTCTCTCCATCCTCACCAACATCTGCTGTTTCCTGTGTTGTTGATTTTGACCATCCGGACAGGTATGATGTAGTATTTCATGCAGTTGTGATTTGTATTTCCCTGATGATGAGTGATGTTGAGCGTCTTTTCATGTGTCTGTTGGCCATCTGGATGTCTGCTTTAGGAAAATATCTTCATGTTTTCTGCCCATTTTTAAACTGGATTATTTAATTTTTTGGGTGTTGAGTTTGAGAAGTTCTTTATATATTTTGGAAACTAACCCTTTATCAGCTATGTCATTGGCAATTATCTTCTCCCATTTTATAGGCTGTTGACTGTTTCCTTTGCTGTGCAGAAGCTTTATATTTTGATGAAGTCCCAACAGTTCATTTTTACTTTTGTTTACCTTGCCTCCATGTATGTGTCTAGTAAGAGGTTGCTATGGTTGAGGTCACAGGAGTTGCTGCCTATGTTTTCCTGTAGGACTTTGAAGGTTTCCTGGCTCCTATTTAGATCTTTCATGTGTATGGTATAAGAAAGTAGTCCAGTTTCATTCTTCTGCATGCTGATATCCAGTTTTTCCAACACCATTTGTTGAAGAGACTGTCTTTTTTTCCTTTGGATATTCTTTCCTACTTTGTTGAAGATTAGTTGACCATAGAGTTGTGGGCCCATAGCTGTGTTTTCTATTCTGTTCCATTGATCTATGTGTCTGTTTTTATGCCAGTACCATACTGTCTCAATGACTACACAAACTACATTTTTCTAGATAAAATTTGCAATTCTATATTTTCTTATTTCTGTTTCTTATTGTTCTCATGTTAATTTGTTATCCCATTGCAATAAATGTTTGACCCAGTTTGAAAGACTCTAGTGATAAACAGAAAAGAGGGGGGAAAAAACCACTTTAAAAAGATAATCCTTATTTCCGTATGAATCTTAGATACGTGACTAAGTAAATATTGTAAAGTCTTAGTTTTAACACCTTGGTTTTATGTATTGGACAGTAATGTCTCATATCTCATCAAACCACATGTCCAGTTCTAGAAGGGGAAGAAATCCTGACTCTACACTTAAAATCATAGGACCTTCTCCACTTGTCTTTGGGGGGTCAAAAATAACAAAGCAAAGCACCTACCATGGGCAACTACCACAATAACCACTTTACCTGTGTTTTCGCCATCCTGGCAAGGTGACAGAGGGGGCCCTGGAGGTGAAGCACATCTGCAAAGAGTAGAGCTGGAGACATCTTGGCCTCTCCCATCTGCGCATTAATACTATTTGTGACATCCCCATACACAGTTGTTTCTTGCTTGGCTTTCTTGTTGACATCACAAAATCAAGTGGTTCAATATATTACTGTTAGTTACCTCCGTCTTCTCAGACTATTAGACAGCTGCCAGCATTTCTCTTGAGTCTCCATCCTAACTTTGCTGGTATGTTCCCTGCTTATTTATGTAGGTGAGTCTCACCTTGTGACTCAGGCACTTGAGGCAGCTTATTGTGTGTTTAACTGTGTGTCCAAGTCTGTATGGCCCATCACGGATGTGTAACGTGGGCTTCTCGGAAACGGCCTTTGTGGGTGGAGGACACTGCTGGGCAAAAAACATTTACTCTGTTCCAAACACTTGAGTTTCAAGGGTTATCCTCATTTATTAAGACTTTGGAAAAGTGCCAAAGCTGCTACTTCCTGGGGTTTTCCATCAAACTCAGTCCTCTGGCATAGTAAAGAGTGTTTTGCAATGTAGTGAGGGGGAAAAAATGTATATCTATCTATCTATCTATATATATCTCCAAATAAGAGTACAATATATATATTGCTCCAAATAAGAGTACAACTTTGAAAGCAAAGAAAACATTTGCCGGAGGATAATGGTAAACACTGTAATGTCATGCTGAAGTTAGGTTGAGCCTTCTTTTCAGTAACTCAAGCCTACCTAATTACAACATAAACTCCTTAAAATGCTTCAAAAATATGCCTTTGTCCAAGGAAGGTTTTCCTTTGTACTCTCATGTGAAGTTGGAATATTTATCATGGAAACCACCTTGAACTTCCTTTGGTCTACCGAAAATTAAATAATAAACTCTATGCAGTCAGAAAGTTATTGTTTCAAACGTAAGGGCATCAGATTAACTTCTGGAACTGAAATCCAATGACACTACCTCATGAGGCAATCGTAACATTCGTTTAAGCCCCAGGTGTTGAGGAGGATGTCAGGTACAGCTGGTGCCAGATATCCTTCTCCCTCTAGCAGGGACAGAGTTTGCAGCATTAGTGGGAACAACATAGTAAGTACAGACCATTCACTCTTAGCTGTGTAGGAGGATTTTAGTTGGAAGTCATTCTTATGTCCTGAATTAGCTCAATTAGAGTTTCTCCCTGAGGTCTCAAAGCTTTCAGTTACCACCTCAGTATAACTAATTTTCACACGTTTATTTGACTAGCTCAGCCTTCATCTCCATCGTGGTCCTCTATGTGATAATACTTTAGCACAGAGACTTTGATGCGTGTGTGATGTAAGCATGTGAATTTTGTGTTTGTTGTATAGTTTTGGGGTATAAGTTGTATGAATGTATTTGCGTGTTGTGTGCATACCATATGTTGTATGGCTTTGTTATGTGACTGTTTTTCGTGTGTCTTGTATTGGTGAATGTTGTGCGTGAGTGTATCTATATGTGTGTGTTGTGTTTCTTGTGTATGTGTGTGAATGTTTTATGTGTTGTGTATGTGTGCGTTGTGGGAGTCCCTGGCACCTGGCATGTATTTTAGGGGTGCTTGCTAAATATTTGTTCCATGAAGAAAGGACATAATTGCTTCATGATTCCCATGAAGCTCACTCTAGAAACTCACACGTTGGATTGTCAGTTCCTTGAGGAGAAGGTCTATCTCAAGTTCATTTTTCCCTCCTTCAGTGTTATTCTGAGAGGCAATGCTAGTGTTAAGAGAAGTGTAGCGGCTCGGATGGGAAATATATATATAGTGTAGTCAACCACAGTCTTGCTCTCCAGCTCAGTCTTCCTGAGGTGGCACATTTTCCACATTCACTTTCTCCTATATTATAGAGTTTCCTTCTTTATTATGTTTATTATGTTTACTGTCTATTGCTTGTCTGCATCCTAGAGAATGTAAGCTCCATGTGGGTAGGGATTTTGTCTGATTTGTTTCCAGATATATCCCAAGTACCTAGAATACTGCCTGGTATGCAGTATGCACTAAGTAACTATTTACTGAATGAATAAATATAAGAATAGAGGAGTTACCACATGTTGGGTCCAAGTCAAGGTTTTTAGCCAAATACAAGTCTTGTTTCCACCACTATTTTCAATCTCAGTAAGTCTTGGTAGATAGCCTTTCAGGGTTTCTCCCTCTTGCTCTTTTTCTGGTCCTTTCCTTAAGGTTGCTTTAACACCAGTAAGGGATTGCTTCCCATGCTGGCATTGTGAACGGGGCCCCAACCCAAGCTGGCCCTGCTGAGATGTCTCATTCCTCTCGGTCAGTGGTTGCAGTGCTGTCCTTGCGTCCCTGCTACATTTTGTCTACCATGTGTCTATTGTAGTGTGACAGGTATCACCCAGTATGGGCCATCAAGCCAGCCAGTGCTGATCTCTGAGCCTTGCCATTGCTAGAGATGTGAGGCCCCTGCACTCCATCCATTCTCCTCATGGCAGGAACTCTCAGCGGCCCCTCCCGCTCTGCCTGTGGCAACTCGTCAGCTGTGTGATCCTCCTTGCCTAACTGAGAGCCAATCTCATTCTGCGCCCACCTTCTCTGAGGGAGTTGCCATCTGCCCAGGCTACCTCAAGGGGACTCTGCCCAGGCTACCTCTGCCGCCCTCTGACCGTAGGTTTCTGCTCCCTCTTCCAGATGTGAATATAGGAGCTGAGCTCTTGCTTTCTCCTTTTTCTATTACTGTGGGCCCTTCCCATCAGCTTTAGTACATTCCCTGCCCAGCGGTGTGGTAGAAAGTCTCCACTGCCCAAGTCTAGCCCTGCTTAGTCTTTGGTGTATGGGTTCAGTCTGCCTCCCTGACTTTTAAGATGCAAAGTCCAGTTTGTGGAGTTCCAAATAATCCCTTTTGTCTCTCAACAAAGCCTAGCATACTTTTCCAGCACATTTTAAGATACATCTTACAGTAGATGTTAAGTCATAGTTAATCGGCAGCATTTTTTTCCTTTTCTATTACACATATTACAATGAATGACAATTTAGCTTAGGCTCTTGCCTGGTCATGACTTTAGACTCTATTCTGGAGTTCAAAGATGAGCAATACCTTCTTTGCTCTAGCCTCTGTCTTCCTCTTCCCAAGATGATGGATGCTTCATCTTCAAAGGTATGAACCCCTTTGGCCAGCAGGCAAAAAGGGTGACCCAGAAAAAAATATACATTGTTTATGTATTCAAGAAATATAGATCCCAGTGTTTAGGATCACTCTCTGAATTCATAAAAATGGGATTGGAAGAACTTAATGCAATCGATTGGCTTCCATGCCAAGACACCCAGCCTGCCACAGAGAAAGACACAAGGGCTCCCAAATAGGGCAATGTACATCCAGGCTGTGGGCCAGTCACAGCCCCTGGTGCAGGGTGAGGAGGAAGGCCCCTCAAACTGATGCCAATGAATACTAGAGTAACCCTCCTCTCTGATTCCTTGATCATTCAGAACACTTCTGATGATATCTTGGTTTCTCACCGTGTCCCTCCTGGAAAAAGAAAATGTGTTATCAGGAAGTAATAATACCTTGTCCCTTTGGCAGTCCTTCTCCTTCTGTCACTCTCTGTCCCCTAACCCCCTCCCCCGGCAATGAATGAGCAGACACGAAATAGAGGAGAGCCAAGTCTGGCAAAAACAATGAATCTAACAATCTAGGAAAAAAATCTGGTAAGAAAGAGGGTTGTCAGCTTGATGCTGATTGCGGACAATAGCAGTTGGCAGGAGCCACTGGCTTGTTTAAATGAGTTAAACCTTCTCAAGCAGAAAGGAAGAAATTTAGTCAACATTCACAAGTGCCTCCGGGAACCCAAGGGCACAGAAGAAGCTTAGTTCCTAGAAGGGCCGAACCAGCCTGGCAGGGAGGGGGGGTTGTCTGTCAGCGTCGGAAGGAGTCTCTTTTCATTTTTTGTTCCTACTTCTCACTTTTCTCTTTCTTGGAAAACTGGCTTCTTTTACCAGAACTTCTCTCTAGTTCATATGAAGGAAAATGGGGGCACCCTGCATCTCCCAAAGGTGTCCAAAGGAGAACAAAACTTTTGTTTTGACTCCATCCATGACATACAAATATTAGCTTTGTATCTTTCAGACTTGCTGCAAAATTCTTGGGAGAGAGTATGTAAACATTTCGGCTTTGGATCTAGTGAGTACTCTTGGTCCAACCATCCTTGGCCAAGAGTATCTCCCTACATCCACACCTATGGACTGCAAGTGGGGGTCAGAGAAGTTGGTTTACTTTCCCAAGATATAAGCGTGTGGTATGCACTGAGCAGACACCTACCCAAAGGCATCTAAATGAGTGCAGAAAGATCAAATGTAGCCTTGAGTTAAATATGCAAGTACATTAAGTCTATTCCCTTAGGGTGACATTGTGTCTCAATCCAAGGTGTGTTGATTCAGAGGATGATACGATATATTGTCAAAGTTTCTTCGGTCAGGTGCCTGGGTGGGTGCCTGGGTGGCTCAGTTGGTTGGGCAACTGCCTTCGGCTCAGGTCATGATCCCGGAGACCCGGGATTGAGTCCCACATCGGGCTCCCTGCTCGGTGGGAAGCCTGCTTCTCCCTCTCTCACTCCCCCTGCTTGTGTTCCCTCTCTGGCTGTGTTTCTCTCTGTCAAATAAATAAAATCTTTTAAAAAAAAAAGTTTCACTGGTCAAGTACATTTAACCACAGTTGTACCAATGCCAGGCTATCCTTGTTACATTTGAAGTTGTGTTTTTTATCTTGTTGGAAAAAACATTGTGAATTCTGTTTTGAGAAGCAACTGAGTTTTCTCATAAATGAACTTATCTTCTGTAAAATGAAATATTCCCAGAATTCCATGTTGAAAGTGAATATGAGTACATCAAAAGCACATTTACCACAATTAATGGTAAATGAAAGAGCCAGGGGAGATATTTCACATATGTGCTTTACATATGTGCAACAGTAAAATGTTATGATTGAAAATAATGTGCACTTGTGCAATTCCAAGACAATATAGAAATATGAGTAGAGTGTCTTCTGTGGATTGTTCTTGGTGGATGGAGAGTAAAGAAGGGGACACAGAAGAAACTGTAGTGGGAGAGGAAACCAAGGGAGCAGATGGAAAGGGGGAGGAAGGGGAGGTTTTTAATGCAGGAGATGGCGGAGTGGTCATCCCCATAAGCTCTCAAGGCTGAAGGCTGGGAGGATCTCCTGGAGGCGCTTTCTCAGCTACTTCCCAACTATCTAGAACGCACTAATCACTTAGCATGTGCTGTGTTCTCTCTGCAGAAGAGTGACTTGGTAGGAAATCCACAGTAGAGGATTATTCTTGCGACTTCATTGTCTCCATGTGAGAGAATAATTCTGAGCTGAGATTTAGTTTGGCACAGACACTGGTTTTTTTTTCACCCTTGGTCGTAAGTCTCGGTAACCTTAATATTGTTTCTTGGACTTAGGGCTTCCTGAGAAAGTGAAGGGACAGGTTTCTGATGTGGGTTGAGGGCCATCACAGAGGTGAGTTCAGAATTAAGTCACATTTAGCAGTCAGAACCCACTTGGGGGCACACGGATGAGAAATGAGAATAAGGAAGGTATTTAAAAAGATGAAGCACAAAATGTTGAGAACTTTCAGCCTCCCTGTGGCACTTGTGGCTCCTGAGTGTCGACCAACCTGGTTGGGTCAAGCTTTTCTCATGGTCTTGGGTGTTACATACTTGGGTCTCTCACAGGTGAGGGTGGGGGTGGGTTGCCTATGTATAAAATACTTCTTTTGTGATGCTTTGGATGTTGTGAAACTTGGAATTTGAAACGGTTTTCCTAGAAGACTTGTCATTGAATAGGCCACCAAATGGGATGAAGTTAAGGGTGAAAAAATAGACACCAAAGACAAGTCAAAGACCGTATGATGTTATCTCCAACCGGTAGCTTTGTTTTGAGGGATGAATTAGATGGTTTTGATCAGTAGTTTTTTTTTTTTTTTTTTGATCAGTAGTTCTTAATGCTCTTTTTAAAAAAATATATCTTATAAATGCCCTCTACTATTCTATAATGAAGTTTACTGGTAACATATCCTACCCACACATGATATTAAAAATTTTACTATAGGGGCACCTGGGTGGCTCAGTTGGTTAAGCATCGGACCCTTGATCTTGGCTCAGGCCATGACCTCAGGGTTGTGGGATTGAGTTCAGCATCAGGCTCCATGCTCAGCACGGAGTTTGTTTGAGATTCTCTCTTTCTCTCCCTCTCACCCTCCCCCCTTCATTCTCGCTCTCTAAAGTAAATAAATAAAATCTTAAAAAAAATATTTAACTCTATTACCCGAACCATGATATGAAGGAGAAATGAAAGTTATTCCACATTCGATTCTATATATGTGGACATGGGTATGATTGAACTGAAGACACAAAGAAACTGCCAGATGTTTGCAGGGACACACAGAGAGGTCTGTAATGTGGCAGCTGCAAATGCAGATGGAAACAGTCTGTGTCTCCCTGGAGATTCACCTGTCACTGATGGCATTGTTATTGATGATGGAATTTTCGTTCCAGAAAAAATTAAGTTCTACTTTCCCTCAATTTTTGTGGTTAGCTGCACCTCCAGAAAATTGAATACATCTTAAAATGGCCCCCAAATTACTCTATGATTCTATGGAAAATAGAGGTAGGCTCCAGACTCAGGTTTTACTCACATTCTGGTCTGGTGGGATATTTGAGAGTTTTGTAGGATGAAGGATATTTTGTTGTTGAGTTTTGTAGGATGAAGTGCTATCCTGGTATTGCAGAACCTCTAGTATCCCCGACTTCTGTCCACTAAAGGAAGCAAAGAAACAACCCAAAGTCCTTCCACCTAGACTTAAAACTCCCTTGGGGCATGTTCTTCCCCTTCAGAGATCCATTATCTCATCATCACGGGTGGGAAGAGCCCTGGGCGAGGGGATTGTGGATTAACAGGTATTGATCTGTGAAGCCGTTGGTAGCTCTTTAGTCATACAGATTTCTAGGCACCATCTGTGCTGAGACCTGTGGTGAAATTCTGCTCAGGAAATAGGGCTCTGGAATGTGCATGAGACACGGGTGCCCAGCCAGATGTGGGGCCCACTGACTCAGCCGTCTCTCTGATTCATGAGGCCCCTTTGCCATATCTACGGCCAGTGGCTATCTGTAAATAAAATAGTCTGTATTTGAAGGAGGAAGGTTTGAACATCAATTCTCTTTCCAGCCTACTTATTAGTCCAAATGCAAGCCATGAATTGGAACAGCAGCGTAAGTTCCTATGTAAATACCTTTCCTGCATCTTTTCTTATATATGGCAGCTCGGGAGATGGTTTATTGGTCATTTGGACTTCAGCCTTCTCTGCTGTGCTCATTCCCATGCTCAGACCCCCTGACTTCATTAAAGGTAAGAAACACTTTGCTCCAGGCCGCCATATTATGAAGTCCCATTGGGTGAGTCTGTTCCCTGCCTATCCTTAGAAGGACCTAGAACAGATAAGTTGTCTTCGTGATAACAACCTGTATATTCATGGCTAGTTTCTGGTGAAATAAAACATAGATGGTTAAGAGAACTATAACGGGTCGTGGAAGAGTTGGGGCAAACAAGGTAAAATCATTGTTAAATGGAAGGGGTGAAAAATACCAAAATCAAGCATCCAAGAGTCTTCAATGTGCAGAGTTAAGTGATTCATTCATTCATTCATTCATTCATGCAGTAAATAATTGAAAATGCACCTACGACACATCTGGCTTTCTTCTAGACAATGATAATATGACAGTGAAAGAAACAGGCCCAAAGCCCACCCTCATGGAGTTTTATACTCGAGGAGGTGTAGACAGTTACGAAATAAGATCTCAAGGTAATAGAGACAGTGAGCTAGATGATACGTACTGTACTGTGAGGCACCAGGAGGATGTTCAGATAGGGTACAGGTGTGTGTGCACTTTCGTGTGTGCACATGTCCATGGGACATCCAACGGCTTCAGCTACCTCTTTGGCAAGGAGCATTTCTTTGGCAATAGTGATTTGGAGTTTAGTAGCAAAGAAAAAACGGGAAAAAGATTGCGGTTGTCAAGACAGGAAATGATTCAACTTTTGGTAGAGCTTTTTAGCAATGAAAAATGAAGAGAAACAGAACAACTTTGGCATGGCAATAATTGAGTTTCTGAGTTTACGTAAGGAATGTTGAGAAACTTCCGGTTGCAAACTGACCTTTTGTTTTAAGTGCTTCATTATCTTTGAGGACTGCTTTGATTTCAGTGCCTGATAGCTCATCATGGTATCTGCACAATCCAAGTTCTTTTACATTTCACACTTGGTTACTTTAGACTCGCCTGCTTGTGCAGAAATATTCGGCTTTTTATATGCGGTTTTGGTTAGTGTTTTTGGAATGAGGAATTTATCAGCAATGGTTACAAGTACATACTCTTCAGCCAGAAATGCTGATGTACTCTTTACCAGAAAACTCCCTATTCAAAAATGACATCACATTAGGAGTTTATGCCACATAGAGCTTCTGTAATGTTTGCTTATTTGCATATCATTCAGTTAAAAATACTGTCAGGTGCATACATTAACTGTGATTTTCTCAGTTACTCTCTAGTGTAACTGGGGAGGTATTTTATATTCATTTCACAGGTTCAAAGATCCCAAGTAAGTTACCCATGTTTAACTAATGTATGGGAAATAATGACCATCTCTATTATTGACCATGTATTAGACCATGTTTAAGTGCTCTTTCTATATTAACTTATTCAGTCTTCACAATAACCCTATAAAGCTGGTATTATTAATAACGTGATTTTACCATCAAGGACACAGAGAAGTTTAGTGACTTGCTCAGCATCACACAGCTAGTACACAACAGAGCTGGGATCCAGGCTATGGAAGTCCAGCTCCAATGTCTACACTTGAAACCATTAAGCTATTCTCCTTGTAGTTGTGGAAAGCAGACTTCCTATATTTTAGGGTGTTTTTTACTTTACAAACAACGATACCACAACAGTGATAAATGGCAGGACAGTGAAAGGTTGCACTGTGGATGGCAAAGACTATCAGCTTTGGAGAGTGAACTGAGTCCCGATAGGTTATTCCACTCACTGGATAATCTTAGGGGAGTTCCTTAAGCTTTCTGTTTCTGTCTATAAAATGAGGGGATAGTGATGCTGTTCATAGTGTGGTAAGCATAAATATGATGTCTATTAAAGCGTCTGACTCACTGTCAGATACATAATAGGCACTTGATAGGTAACAGATTTCCTTCCTTCATAAATGATCAGTTATTAGGCACGGGTAAGATGAAGAGTGGGAACGTTATGGTGAAGTAGATTAGAAACAGCATTAGCAAATTCTGCAAACCCTTTGAGAAATTTGGGGTGGGATTTGTACTACCTAAAAGAACATTTCAGATCTCAGTGATGAGTTAAGACTCAGTTCCTTGTGGGTGAAGCTTATAGAGGCTACTATTCTGTGAGTTATCATTTCAAAGTCTGGGTAAAAGATGAAGTAGCTGGTTTTGGGGGTGATTCTCTGTTCTGAATTCTTGATCAGCCCTTCATGCTCGTTCCTGGGAAGTACACAGGGGTCTTCGTAAGGCTGCAAAAGCTTTAGGTAGAACAGAGATTCTCAGACTTGTGGGCAAAGGACCCCTTTATTCTCTGAGAAGTTATTGAGAACTTTAAAGAGATTAGTTTACGTGGTGTACTCGGTTGATCAGGAACTATTAGAAATTAAAACAAATTAAAAATAAAATTTAATTGATCATTTAAGAATACAAATAAAATCATTACCTATTAACACAAATCACATTTCTTTTACAAAAACATATTTTGAAAACAAAAAAAAATTGGAAAAGTAGCATTGTTTTACACTGTTCAATAGAAGACAGATGAATTCTTATATCTGTTTCTGCATTCAATCTTTGAGATAGACATCATGTAGCTTCTGGAAAACCCATTGTATACTTGAAAGAAAATATATATATATATATGTGACGAAGGCACGTACCATCTTTGAATCATTATCAAAGTTGTTTTGACCTTGTGGACCTCTCAAAGGATCTCAGAGATATCTAAGAGCCATTAATATAAAATATTTTTTTCTTTTTAACATTTTTTTGAACACTCATAGAATTTCCTCTCAACTTCTCCCTCCTGATACCTGTATTCAACCAATCACAATTCCTAATAATTCTTCCTTTGAAATTCTTGGGTTTGGCAACCCTAGAGATAGATAACTTGGTTCTTTGGATGTTATATGTCTTCAATACTCCTTCTTTCCTTCCTTTCTTCCTCCCTTCCCTTCCTCTTCCCTTTGCTCTTCTTCCCTTTCCACTCCCTGTGGCACAACCTTGGTCTCTCTGCCTCTGGGACCCGTCAGTCGCCACACTGTCCTTTACCTGACATCATTCACAGTTTCCTTCCTTCCTCAAAAGTCTGAGTCTTGGCTAACCTTTATTAATTCTGGGTTAAGTTTTATAAGTATTTCAGAAAGTTTTCCAAACAAAATTGAAAGGAAAAAGTTTTTGAGATATGTAAAGCATTTTAGACATGTTTATGGCCAACTGTCATGGAAACTCTGTCATGTAACCAAGTTCTGTTGCCAGAAAGATTGATTAATAGGGTCTGGATTTACTTCTCATCACAGACAACAAAAAATTGTACAAAATACCTGAAGTCAGGGTTTTTAAGGCACAGACCTCAGCTGTTGAAGGAATCCCTGAGAGACAGGGAAAAAAATAAAATGAGAAGGGTCCTCTGATTGCTCCTGCTTACTGATCTGAGAGACCTTCCAGGCTATGGAAGAGAGTCCAGCAACTTCCATAGGAAAGGGAGACCCAGCAAACTGAATTGAGACAGAGCTAAAGACCAAGGGAGACCAAGATGGCTATATTTCACAGGGCAGATGCCAGAGAGGAGAGAGCTGCAATGAGGAAGCACTTCAAGTCTGCACGGGGTCCCCCTTAAGAGTATAGCAGAGTATGGATGAGCATATGTATGAGGGAACTACCTGAGGCCAGAAAATAAACTACCCTACAAGAGTAGATGAAATAGTAGACAGCACACAAGGCCAAGAATAATTGCTGTTCCCACCAGCTGGACTGGAGAGCATCATAACCTATAGGCATGAGGATCAAGGTGTTTAGCACTGGGGTCAAATGAGTCCCACGTTGAATGCTGCCACGGCCTGGCCTAATGTTTTGTAAAGGCAAGACCCAAAATAATTGAGGCATTTCCAATAACTAAAATGCATCCTCCGACGCAAAAATACCTGGCATCCAACAAGCTAAAATTCACAATGTTCGGCATCTAGAAAGAAATTACTATATTGCAAATAAATAGAAAAATAAGGAGGAGAATAATCAATCGATTAAAACGAACTAAAAACTAACACAGATGTTAGAATTAGAGATCAAAACATTTGAATGGTTATCATAATTGTATTCCATATGTTTGAGGCAGTAAGTAGAGAAAGTGGAAGATGTTAAAAAGAGGGAGGGAGGGAGGGAGTGAGAGAGAGACCGAGAGAGAGACCCATCTCTAACTTCTAGAGATGAAGACTGTGGTGTCTGAGGTCAAAATACACTGGATGAGATTAACATCAGATTGGATGTTGTGGAAGAATAGATTAATGATTAAAGATACAACAATAGAAACTATCAAATTGAAACACATAGGAGAGAAACAAATGAGCAAACAAAAGAGCAGAAGTATCAGTGAACTGTAGGACAATTTCAAGCAGCCAATTACATACATAATTGAAGTCTCCAAATGAAGGAAGGGTGACAAAAGAAATATTTGAAAACAATTGCCAGAACCTTCCCAAATTGGAAGAAAATTACAGACCCATTGATCCAAGAAATTCAATGAACCCTGAAAGACACAGAGAAAAATACATGACATTCTGTGGTAATCAAATTGTTTAAAACTGGTGGTAAAGAATAAAGTCTTAAAAGCTGTCAGTGAAGGAACACACAGAAGAACAAGAATGACACGTTGGCGGATTTCTCACAGATATAATGTAAGCTAGAGGACTTTGAAGCATTGTCTCAAAAGTACTAAAAAAAATACTATCAGCCTAGAATTCTATACAAAATGAAAATATCCAAATACAAAGGCAAAATAGAGCTGTTTCAAATGTACAAGACCTGAATTCATCACAGGTAGATCTACTCTACAAGATATTAAAGACAGTCCTTTAGGCACAAGGTAAATGATGACAGATAGAGATCTGGAGCTATCCAGAGGAATAAAGAGCCGTTGAAATGGCAATGAAATTATGACTTAAATGTCTTTAAAAGAAAATTGACTGTTTTTTAAAAAAGATTTTATTTATTTATTTGACAGAGAGAAACACAGTGGGAGAGGGAACACAAGCCAGGGGAGTGAGAGAGGGAGAAGCAGACTTCCCATCAGGCAGAGAGCCTGATGCTGGGCTCGATTCAGGGACTCCGAGATCACGACCTGAGCTGAAGGCAGATGCCCAATGACTGAGCCACACAGGCGCCCCAAGAAAATTGACTATTTAAACAGAAGAAGTGATAGTGTGGTGTGAGGTTTATAACATATATAAAAGTGAAATGAATGTCACACATAATAGAAAAGCCAGGCAGGAAAAGACGGAACTATAGTATTGTAAGTTTCTTCTTAAAAATTGAATTATAATTGACATACAATATCATATTAGTTTCAGCATTACCACGTGGTATGATGATTTTATATATTACATAATGATCACCTTTACCTTCTGTCACCATACAAAGTTATTATGATATTATTAACTATGTTCCCTATGTTGTTACCTTTCATCCTATGACTTACTTATTTTAAACTGGAAGTTGTAAGTTGTACTTCTTGATCTCCTTCACTTGTTTGCACACCTCAAACTCTTCCCCTGTGACAACCACTAGTCTCTTTTCCATTATCTATGAATCTGTTTCTGTTTCATTTGTTTTTTAGATTCCATACACACGTGAAACCATACGGCATTTGTTTTTCTCTGACTGACTTATTTCACTTAGCCTAATATCCTCTAGGTCCACTTATGCTGCTGCAAATGGCAAGATTATATTCATTTTTATGGCTGAGTAGTATTCCACTGTGTGTGTGTGTGTACACAGACACATATACCACATATATATGTAGGTTGGGATGCCTGGATGGCTCAGTTGGTTAAATGTCTGACTCTTGATTTTGGCTCAGGTCATGATCTCAGGATTATGGGATTGAGCCCCACATCAGGCTCCATCCTGGGTGTAGAGCCTGCTTGAGATTCTTTCTCTCCTTCTGCTCTCCAATCTCTAAAACAAATAAATAAATAAGCAGTAAAATCCATGACCTCGGCCTCCACTGTAACCAGAAAAAGAATAAATAATTCCACCCAAAGCAAGGAAAAGATAAAAAATAATAAAGATCAGGGGTACCTGGGTGGCTCAGTCATTAAGTGTCTGCCTTTGGCTCAGGTCATGATCCCAGAGTCCCTGGACCTAGCCCTGCATCAGGCTCCCTGCTCGGCGGGAGGCCTGCTTCTCCCTCTCTCACTCCCCCTGCTTGTGTTTCCTCTCTCGCTGTGTTTCTCTATGTCAAATAAATAAATAAAATCTTTAAGAAAAAAGAAATAATAAAGATCAAAGCAGAGAGCAATGAAAGAGAAAACAGAAATATAATAGAGAAATCAATGACACCAAAAGCTGACGCTTTGAGGAGAGCACTAAATTGATAGATCTGTGGCTAGTATGATGAAGAATAAAAGAGAAGACAGAAATATCAATATCAAGGCTCAGGTAACATCAGTGTACTACACAATAAATATTAAAAGGATAATTATACTAAGTGAAATAACTCAGTCAGAGAAAGACAATTATATGGTTTCACTCATATGTGGAATATAAGAAAGAGTACAAAGAATTACAGAGGAAAGGAGGGAAAACTGAATGGGAAGAAGTCAGAGAGGAAGACAAACCATGAGAGACTCTTGACTCTGGGAAACAAACTGAGGGTTGTGGAAGGGGAGGTTGGGGGGTTGGGGTAACTGGGGGGATGGGCATCAAAGGGGGCATGTGATGTGATGAGTGCAGGTGTTATACGCAACTGATGAATCATTGAACACTAAATTGAATTTAAATATAATATGATAAAAGGATAATGACAGAATCTTAGGAATAAAATTACGCTAAAAGCATTGACACTTGCATGGTCTGGATAATTTGTTTGAAAGACACAAACTACCAATCTCACTCAAGAAGAAACAGATGACTTGAATAGCCTCCTATCTATTAAAGATATTGAATTTGTAGTTGAAAATCTTCCCAGAAAGAAAACTCTGGGCCCAAATAACTTCCCTGGCAACTTCTACCAAACACTTAAGAAAGAAATAATATCAATTCTGCCATACTTTTCCAGAAAATTGAAGAGGAATAACACTTCCTGATTCACGAGTTCTCCCCAACTTATTGTGGTGAGCATTACTTGGAAATCAAAACCAGGTAAGCCATTACAAGAAAAAGTAATTATAGACCAAAATTTCTCATGAAGAAAGACACAACAATTCCAAACAAAATACTAGTAAATCCATTCCAACAATGAATAAAAGTGCTAATACATCATGGCCAAGAAGGCTTTATCCCAGGAATACCACTGGAAATTGCCTTACCAATTTATAAGTTGCCTTACCAATGGAAAGTCGATAAATGTAATTTACCATATTAATAAGACCAAAAAAGAAAAACCATGAAATGATTTCAACAGATGCTGAAAAAGCACTTGATGAAATCAGATTTCTATTCCTGAAAAAAATTCTCCGGAAATTAGGAATAGAAGTGTACTTCCTCAACCAAATAAAGGGTATCTATGAAAGACCTATAGCTAACGTAGACTGGAAGATTTTCCCTAAGATCAGGAGCAAAGAAAGAATGTCCACTTTCTTCATTTCTATTCAGTATGGCATCAAAGGATCTAGCTGGTATAAAACAAACAAACAAACAAACAAAACAAATAAAATTCACTCAGATTGGAAGAGAAGTAAAGCTGTCTTTGTGTGCAGACAACATAGAAAATCCTACAAAATCAATAAAAAGCTACTAGAACTAATAAATGAGTTTTGTGGATCACAAGATCCATATGCAAAAATCAGTTGTATTTCTACATACTAGTAAATATTCAGGCAACAAAATTTAAAAGCCATACCCTTTACAACCAATAATATCAATATTATTGACATCATTTTCATATCGGTAATATTAAAAGCCTTGGGATGAATTGGAAGGAGGATGTACAAGATCAGCATATGAGTTGGTAGCGATGGGGACGCTGTTTTGCCCTTGGGCCCACCGTGTGCCTGCAGTGTTCTTGTCTGAGGTCTCTGCTCCCTGCCCTGCATGGCTTAGGTTTTTCTCTCTGCAGACAGCATTTCAGAGTCTTTCGCAATTGCTGCCTTTCACTGGAGCCTCTAAGTAGCTACTTCACTATTCCACACATAGATCAGGGAAGGTGGAGAAAGTGCTCAATACTTCCTGAGCATTGTGTTTTATTCTTGAGTTCCTCTCCTTTTCATGGAGCAGTATAGGGAAAAACTCTCTCCTAGGGCTCTTCTCGCCATTCAAAATCTTATGCATTTACGTTCCTCAGGCTCTTAGGAAAGCCAGCTCTGGGTACCACCTACACCTCTTCTCCTTGGGCACCTTCTCTGAGACTGTTTCTCTGTGTCATTATTTTGTTATCCAGATTGGAAAATCGCCAAGTTACTTGACAAGCACATAGTTAATATGTCAAAGCAATAGGGCAAAGCGCTGTAAATGATTTTTTTTTTCTTAGAGAATAACAAAAAGGAGTGATAAAAATGTAGTGTGGTAAGATTTTACAATGCTAACACAATTGTATTTTAAATCTTTGGTCTGTCTCTCTTTTTTTTAATTGAAAAGTAATAAATATCCGTTGCTGATTTTATGACCTTGTGACTATGGATGATAGTGTTGCCTCTGCAAGAAATCATTGTGGGTGCAACAAAAGCTTGGGGTGACACCATAAAAACTTCTCTCCTTACCCGGTCAGTTGACTACTTCTGACATTCAGGGTTATATATGATTATCTTGGGACAGGGGATGAAGATATCCACCCCTTCCCCAATATATGGTTCCTCTCCTTGAAGATCTTGGAATACAGACATGAAACAATTATGGACAAAGCATGTATTGACGAATGTAAAGTAATTACAAAAAATGACCACGTAAAATACAGAGAAAGCATGTGACCTGTTATGATTACCTGAGCAACAAAAGAGACACTAAATGACGACATGATCAGAAGGGAAGAGGAAGGTGTGAAGAAAATTATTTCTTGGCTATAGATTTAAAATGAGCAGAGTGTTTATTTTGGATGAAAACTAGCTTGCTGGAGAAGGACCCCTAGTCGAGAGGCCCTGAATTGTGTAGACTCTAGAATAGCAGTGTCCGATAGAACATTCTGCAGTGATGGAGATGTTCTATGGCTGTGCTGTCCAACATGATAATCACTAGTGATGTGCGGCTTTCAAGCTCCTGAAGTATAGCTAGGGCAATGGGAGGAACTGAATTCTTAATTTTATTTATTTTTAAGCAATTTAAATAGTTTTGTGTTTCTAGAGGTCCCATATATTGGATAGCACAGATCTTCTCTGCTTACTTCCCCTGAGTTGCTGTTTCTTGGAAAACCATTGAATAATAATACTAGAAACTAAATCATTCTTGCAGTTAGCACTTATTGAAAAGTACAAGGTTATAACTACTTTTTTTATTCAAAGTAGCATATTTAAAGCTAGACCTGTTTGACTATCCCATAGCTCTCGTTTTCCCTTTATTTGCTGGCGAGATAGTCATAATCACCATCTTCAGGAAGTCTGTAACTGGGTAGTGGTCAGAGCTGATACTAGAGGAGGGGGGCAAAGTGTCATTTTCATCCAAAGAGACTTTGCATGGTCGCTGACTCTGTATGGTATAGGACAGGCCAACGGAGAGTTGTGACACATTCCTGAGTAGGGTCATTGCTTTCCTTACCTAGTATTGTGTTACAAACTCAGTGACTTAAAACAACAGTGAACTATTTTGTTTTTCATGGTTCTGAGGTTGATGGGACTCAGTTGTTCTCCCTTGGACACTCTCCTGCACGTGTGGTCAGATAGCGCTGACCAGGACTGGCTGTCTTACAATCCACAGTAGTGCTCGTGCATGGTGAGAGCTGGTTCTGGCTATCATCTGGGGCTGTGGGCTAGAGTGACTCCACGTGACCTCCATGTGGTTTAGAATTCCTAATAGTATGGCAGTCTCAGGATACTAACTATCACCTTTTACCTGACAGCTTAGGGCACCAGGAGTGAGTGTTTCAAGAAATCTAAGAAGAAGCGGGAAGGTTTCGATGCCGTGGCCTCTGAAGTCCCAAAAAGTCAATTTCACCCAGCTCTATTGGTTGATATTGGTTGAGTAAGGCAGCGAGACCAGCCCAGACTCAAGGAAGGGGAAATCAGATTTCACTTCTTGATTGGCAAAGCAAAGAATTTGAAGCCACCTTTAATCTACCATAGTGATCATATTAAAAGGGAACCATTGAAAGAGATGGAGATGGGTGATTTGATTTTTGGTGCTTTGATTTCATGTGTTGAACCGATGATTGGAATCAAGATCTGACACAAGAGGCCAGCAGTCCGGTTCTGTTAGGTGCAGCTGTTCTTAGAAGCCACTGAGTCTGTGGGTCTCTGCAACTTGCTGTAGTATTTCTGTGTTGTGAGTGTGGAGAAAAAAGCAGATGCAAGAAGCCTTTTGCATGCAGGTGCTCTCACGGAGCAAGGTTAAATATGCAATTAGGACAAGAAGTTGGTGGGACTGCCTGCTGGTCCATCTTTTCATCCTCCTCTTATAAAGGAAGTTAAGAAACAGTTTATTGTATGAGGCAATTTTATACTATTCTCCACGTTCTCCTCTGCACCCATCTCACATGCTGCTTTCTGACTGGTAAAGGTCTTTCAAAATAGGAGGAATTTGGACGGGAAGACAATCAGAGAAACCCACATTTAACTGCTTGGAGGAAGGGACGGTTTTGAGCCAATGAAAATGGAGAAGTGGCAGTAGTGAGAGGTACACTAAGAGACACAGATTGAAAAAGTGGTTATTTGGAGGTCAGGAGATGGAAAATGTGTGAAAGGAATGCAAAACGAGGCTGTAGAAGGAAGTCCATGTAGGACAGTGGTTTTTAAATCTCTCTCAGGGAACACTGTGGTTCTGTGAGCAGTTACTGGCAGTTCTATAAATAACAAAAAAGGGGCGTAGCAAGAATCACAGAGGCCTTATGTGCAAAGATGTAATTTTATTTTCCACAGCGGAAGTCGACTTAGCCCACGGGTCCTCATTTCTAGTGCCAGAAAAAAAAAAAATCTTGCCAATTCAGAGTTGCTTCATCTGTACTGGTTCAAGACTCCATCTCCTCTATTCAGAATCCTTTCCTCTCCCAACCGTTTGTCTCCCTCTGGACAGAAACTGGGGTTCTTTGGGGGTGGAGGAGCTGAAGGGTATAGGTATGCTCTCACATCATGTTGCTGGTGTAACATGTAACATGTCCTGGTGCCTAGGGAGGTCTCTGTCCATAGGTCATCCTCTGGACCTAACAACCCCAGTTGGGATCATGCTTGTCCCGGTGTTCCTAGCTGCAAAGGCTGCTCTCAGTGTTGGCCTTCTGACCCCTTAGCAGCCCCTGCGGAGGCTCTGGAGACTCACAACATTCTGGGAGTGTTGCATCACCATTTGTGAAACAGCCCATCCTCAGGCCCAGGCAGCTCTACGGTCATAGCGACCCCTTTGTACAGACCACTCTGGACACAGGGCTTTGCTAGGATGGTCCTGATGGGCTGCGATGCCACTGATGGTGCCCAGGACTTCGCTTCCTGTGCACTATTAGATCCTTCTCTCAAAGAAGGCCCCACGCTTTGAGCAGTGTGACAGGAGGGACATACACTGAAAATTCTTAGGCGATATGGTCTCTCTTTCTTTTTAAAAGTAGGATCCATGGTAGTCCAGCGCGGAGTCCGATGGGGGGCTTGAACTCATGACCCTGACATCAAGATCAGAGTTGAGATCAAGAGTCGGACACTTAACCGACTGAGCCACCCAGGTGCCCTCAGGGGAGACGGCCTCTCAGGAAAGGTGGTCTGCAGGTGGCTGTCAGGTGTTCCAAATGAGAGGAGTCTCAGACGTGGGAGGGTAGTGAGAGAGACACGCTCCGGATTGTGTCGTGAGACTCGATGTTATTTCCGTTTCTCACAAGTTTTTCTCAGATACGTTTGGCATTGCCTTCACGATGGATTATGTCTCACTGAGGTACACACTCCCATTCGGGACATTTGTGCGGCGCTGAGACCAGAGTGCTCAGGGGTGACAATCTCCACCTCACGAGTTTTCAACTCTGCGATGAAGCAGGACAGCCGGACACATGAGCTACCTAGGAAGTGAAACAAAGGGAAGAGGGAGTCAGGAAAAGTGGTTAGCAGGGCTGAATGTGGGAGGAGGTGAATTCAACGTGCCAGATAGGACAGTTATAGTTGAGAAGGGGAGGTCTTCAAAACCCCTCCCCATGTTAGAAGGGTGTTTGAGTCTCTCTCTTTTTTAAATTTTTATTTATTTATTTGACAGAGAGAAAGAGAGAGAGAGATCACAAATAGACAGAGAGACTGGCAGAGAAAGAGGCTGGAAGCAGGCTCCCTGCTGAGCAGAGAGCCTGACATGGGCCTCGATCCCAGGACCCTGGGATAATGACCTGAACCAAAGGCAGAGGCTTAACCCTCTGAGCCACGCAGGCGCCCTGTGTTTGAGTGTCTTATCTGAGTCGAGGGGCCCATGTGTCTAGCAGGATGGTGGGGCTAAGGGCAGGTGGGGAGCTCAGGATATGAAGAAAAGAAAAATAAGGAAAAGCATAATTTAATTTCTACATGATTACGCAGACTAATTTGACTCTCAACTTGTAAACTGTTTAAAAACCTTCACTATATAAATGGTGAGATGTGTTTATTTCACCAACAACGCTGGTTCTGCGGCATTGAACCCTGCCCACTTGTTTTAGCTTTCATTAATGGCTGCTGGGACACATGAGTTGAAGTAGCTCCCTGTGGAGGATTCACAGTAAGGCCATCATGATGGGGCCTTGGGCTTAGAAGAACAGGTGTTCCCAAACCTGGCTGCACATTAGAATCA
>PITA01011781.1:0-65065 GCA_004023965.1 Spilogale gracilis | reverse complement strand
TTCAGATCATTTCATCCTAAAACAGCAGAATACTCATTCTTCTCGAGTGCACATGGAACTTTCTCCAGAATAGACCACATACTAGGTCACAAATCAGGGCTCAACCGATACCAGAAGATTGAAATTATTCCCTGCATATTCTCTGACCACAATGCCGTGAAACTGGAACTCAATCACCATAAAAAGTTCAGAAGAAAATACTATAGCATCTTTTCTAAATTTTATCAAGAGAAAACTAAAATTTGCATGGAACTCAAAAAGACCTTGAATAGTCAAATTAATCTTGACAAAGAAGAACAAAATTAGAGTTAATGCAATCCCAGATTGCAGGATATACTACAAAACTATAGTAATAAGGACAGAAAAATACTAACATAGATATACAGATCAGTAAAATGTAATAAAAATCTGATAGGTAAACCCACAACTACATGTCAACTGGTCAACAAAAAAGAAGGCAAGAATACATTGGGACAAAAGTCTTTTCGGTAACTGGTATTGGGGAAGATGACAGCTGTATGCAAAAGAATGAAACTGGACTACTTTGTTACACCATCCACAAAAATAAACATAGAATGGATTAAAGATGTAAATGTTAGACCTGAAACTATAAAAGTCCCTAGAGAAAATATAGTAGTAATATCTTGAACATCACCCTTAGCAAAATATTTATGGATATGTCTCCTTAATCAAGAAAAACAAAAGCAAAAATAAAGGATTAGGACTATACCACAATAAAAATCTTTTGCAAAACACAGGAAACCAACAATAAAAGGCAGCCTAAGGAATAGGAGAGAGTAATTGCAAATGATACATCTGAAAAGAGGTTAATATCCTAAATAACAATTATCTTATACCACAAAAATTTATATCAAGAAAAAAAAACTAACAAGAATGTGCAATCAATCTTCATGAACATTTTTCCAAAGATGACAGATAACCTACAGACATATGAAAAGATATTCAAAATTACTAATCATCAGGAAAATGGAAATCAAAACCACAATGAGGTATCACTTCTTACCAATCAGAATGGCTAATATCAAAAAGATGATACAAATTTTGGTGTAAAAGTGAAGAAAAAGGAACCCTCATGCACTGTTAATTGGAATATAAATTGGTACAACCACTGTGGAAAACAGTATGGATGTTCCCTTTAAAAATAACTTACAAAAATAAAAAAAAATAAAAATAACTTACAAATATCACATGATCCAGTAATTCTACTACTTGTATTTACACAACAAAAATAAAAACACCAATTCAAAAAGATATAGGTGCCTATATGTTTATTGCAACATTATTTACAATAGCCAAAATATGGAAGCAACCCAAGTGTCCACTGATAGACAAGTGGACAAAGATGTGGTGTATATAAATACAATGGAATATGACTCATGCATAAAAAGATATTTTTACCATTTGTCACAACATCTGTGCATATATATTATGTTAAGTAGAATAATAAGAGAAAGATAAATGCCACATGATGTCACATATATATCTTTGAAAAATAAGATACCTAGAAATTAACCTCACCAAAGAGGCACAGAATCTGTACTCTAGAAACTATAGAACACTTAATGAAAGAAGTGGAGGAAGACAAAAAGAGATGGAAAAACTTTCCGTGCTCATGGATTGGAAGAATAAACATTATTAAAATGCCTATGCTCCCCAGAGCAATCTAGAGCAATACAGTGCAATTCCTATCAAAATACCATTGACATTTTCACATAGCTGGAAAAAAACAATCCTAAAATTTGTATGGAACCAGGAAAAACTGTGAATAACCAGGGAGATGTTGAAAAAGAAGACCATAGCTAGAGGCATCACAATGCTTGACTTTAACCTCTATTACTGTAATTAACTCTGTTACTGTAATCTCTGTAACCTCTATTACTCTATTGCTGTAATCATCAAGACAGCATAGTACTGGCACAAAAATAGACACATAGATCAATGGAACAGATGAAGAGCCCATAAATTGACCCTAAACTCTATGGTCAACTAATCTTCAACAAAGCAGGGAAGAATGTCCAATGAGGGGAAAATCAAGAAATAGTGCTGGGAAAATTTGACAGATACATGCAGAAGAATGAAACTGGATAATTCTCTTACACCATACACAAAGATAAATTCAAAATGGATGAAAGATCTAAATGTGAGACAGGAATCCATTAAAATCTTAAGGGAAAACACAAACAGCAACCTCTTTGACCTTGGACAAGTCAAATCCTTCCAAGATATGTCTTAAAGGCAAGAGAAGCAAAGCAAAAATGAACCACGGGGTCTTCATCAAGATAAAAAGCTTCTGCACAGCCAAGGAAACAGTCAACAAAACTAAAAGGCAATCTATAGAATGGAATAAGATATTTGCAAATGACATTACAGATAAGGGGCTGGTATCCAAGATATATAAAGAATTTATTATACATAGAAGAATGGCTAACAGACACATGAAAAAATGTTCAGCGTCACTAGCTCTCAGGGAAATTCAAATCAAAACCACACTGTGATACCACCTTACACCAGTCAGAATGGCCAAAATTAATAAGGCAGGAAACAACAAGTGTTGGAGAGGCTGCGGAGAAAGGGGAACTCTCTTACACTGTTGGTGGGAATGCAAGCTGGTGCAGCCGCTTTGGAAAACAGTGTGGAGATTCCTGAAAAAATTAAAAATAGAACTACCCTATGACCCTGCAATTGCACTACTGGGCATTTACCCCAAAGGTACAGATGTAGTGAAAAGAAGGGCCATATGTACCCCAATGTTCATAGCAGCAATGGCCACAATCGCCAAACTGTGGCAAGAGCTAAGGTGCCCATCAACAGATGAATGGATAAAGAAGATGTGATACATATATACAATGGAATACTACACCTCCATCAGAAAGGATGAATATCCAACTTTTGTAGCAATATGGACTGGACTGGAAGAGATTATGCTGAGTGAAATAAGCCAAGTAGAAAAAGTCAAGTATCACATGATTTCACTTACTTGTGGTGCATAAGGGCTAATATAGAAGACAGTAGGAGAAGGAAAGTAAATGGGAAGTAGAGTAATTCAGGGAGAGAAACGAAACAAGAGAGACTTTGGACACAGAAACAAACTGAGGGACTTGGAGGGAAGGGGGTGGGGGCATGGGAGAGCCTGGTGGTAGGTACTGAGGGCACCTATTGCATGGACAACTGGGTGTGGGGCATGGGCAATGAATCCTGGAACACTGAAAAAAAATAAAAATTAAAATAAAAAAAATTACTTATTTTCTGAAAAAAAAAAAAGAATTTATTAAACTCAACACCCAAAAAACAAATAATCCAATCAAGAAATGGGCAGAAGACATGAACAGACACTTCTCCATACAAATGGCCAACAGACATGAAAAAATGCTCCATATCACTTGGCACCAAGGAAATACAAATCAAAGCTACAATAAGATACCACCTTACACCAGTCAGAATGGCTAAAACTAACAAGACGGAACAAGAAATGTTAGCAAGGATGAGGATAAAGGGAACCCTGTTACACTGCTGGTGGAAATGCAAGCTGGTACAACCACTCTGTAGGAAAACCAGATTTTTTCAAGGATTATATTTATTTATTTGAGAGAGAGTGAGTGAGAGATAGCATGAGAGGGAAGAAGGTCACAGGGAGAAGCAGACTCCCTGCAGAGCTGGGAGCCCAATGTGGGACTTGATCCCAGGACTCCAGGATCATAACATGAGCTGAAGGCAGTGGTGTAACCAACTGAGCCACCCAGGTGCCCTGGAAAACCAGTTTCTTTTTTTTAAGATTTTATTTATTTATTTGACAGAGAGAGATCACAAGTAGGCAGAGAGGCAGGCAGAGAGAGAGGAGGAAGCAGGCTCCCTGCCAAGCAGAGAGCCCGATATGGGCCTTGATCCCAGGACCCTGAGATAATGACCTGAGCCAAAGGCAGACGCTTAACCCACTGAGCCATCCAGGCACCCCAGATTCTTAAATACAGTAAACAAATTGGTGGTTGCCAGATGGGATGTGAATGGAGTGATGGATGAAATAAAGGGGATTAAGAGTTAAAACTTCCAGTTATAAAATAAAACAGAGAAATGAAAAGTACAGAATAAGTTACACAGTCAGTATTATAATAACTTGGGTCACAGATGGTAACTTATGGTGAGCACTGAGTAATATAGAATTGTTGAATCAATATGTTGTACACCTGAAATATAAATCTATATGTTTATTATATTTCAGTGCAAAGAAATACAAAGTGCTGAAAGGAGAAAATCCACAACCAAGAATCATGACTGCCAAAATAATCATTCAGAATTGAAAAAGATACAGGAGTTCATCACCACTAAGCAAACCTTACCCCCCCCCAAAAAAAAAACAGTAAAAGGAATGCTTTAAGTAGAAAGAATAGGGCATAACTAGAAAGAAAGTTATGAAAGAAAATTTCACTGTTAAAAACAAACATAGAGGGGCGCCTGGGTGGCTCAGTCATTAAGCATCTGCCTTTGGCTCAGATCATGATCCCATGGGCTTGGGATCAAGCCCTGCATTGGGCTCCCTGCTCAAGGGGAAGCCTGCTTCTCCCTCTCTCACTCCCTCTGCTTGTGTTCCCTCTCTAGCCATGTTTCTCCCTGTCAAATAAATAAATAAAATCTTTAAAAAAATATATAGGTATAGAAAAGATAGCTTAATTGCTATAAAGCCAGTATGGAAATTAAAACACAAAAGTAGTAAAGTCAAATACATCTACAATAATTAGTTAAGGATACATAAAATAAAAAAAATATGAAATAGAACATTTTATGTTTATAGATAAAATATGGGGAAGAAAGTAATTTTTGGTGCTTTTACAATGTGTTTGAGCTTAAATGATCATCAACTAAATATAGACTGCTATACACATAAGATGTTATACATGAACCTAATGGTTACTATAGGTTTTTGATTTACAGTTGTTACACAAACATTAAAGAGAGAGCTATCCAAGCATAACATTTAAAAAAGCCATCAAACCACAAGGGAAAAGAGCAAAAGAAAGGAACTGCAAAAACAAAACACAGAAAACGGCATACAAAATGGCAATAAATACATACTTGTTAATAATTACTTTAAATATAAATGGATCAAGTGTTCTAATCAAAATATATAGGATGACTACATGGATTTAAAAACAAAACAAAACAACATGAACATTTATATGCAGCCTACAAAAACAAAACAACATGAACATTTATATGCAGCCTACAAAAGACTCACTTCAGACCTAAAGATATATACAGACTGAAAGTGAAGGGATAAAAAAAGAACTTCCATGAAAACGAAAGTTTAAAGAAGAAAGCTAGGTAAGTAATACTTTTATCAGACAAAATAGACTTGAAAACAGACTGTAACAAGAAACATAGAAGTCATTACATAATGATGAAGAGATCAATCCAACAAAAGGATATAAATTTTTAAATATTTATGCACCCAATACATGAATGCCTAAATACATAAAGCAAATATTAACAGACACAAATGGAGAAATAGTCAGTGAAACAATAATGGGAAACTTACTCCAAACAAAAAATTGATAAGGAAAGAGTGGCTTTGAGCAACACATTAGAACAGATGTACTTCATAAGTAAGCACAGAACACTTCATCCAGAAACAGAATACACATTCTTTTCAAGTGCCCATGGATATTCCACAGGTTACATCACATGTTAGTATACCAAATAATTCTTAAGTTTAAGAAGATTGAGTCATAACAAACAACTTTTCTGACCACAATGGTATAAAAATAGAAATTAATTATAAGAACATTTTTGACAAAACACAAAACATGGAGGCTAAAGAACATGTTACCAACAAACCTATGGCTCAACCAAGAAATCAAAGAGGAAATCCAAAAATACAAAGACAAATGAAAATGGAAATTTGACTGCTCAAAATCTTTGAAATGCAGCTAAGAGTTTTATGAAAGACATTTATAGCAAAAGAGGCCTAACTGAAAAGATGAGAAATGTCTAATAATCTAACCCTAATACATACAGGGAATAGAAAAAGGAGAAGCAAAGCCTAAAGTTAGTAGAAGGAAAGATATAGTAAGATCAGAGTGGAAATAAATGAAATAGAGATTAAAAGGGTAAAATAAATGAAACCAAGAGCTTGTTCTTTGGAAAAATAAAATTGTCAGTCTCACAAAAAAAGAGGATTCAATTAAATAAAATTAAAAGTAAAAGAAAAAATAAAGGCATAGAGAAAGAGTGTCCAAGATGGTGACATAAGAAGACTCTGAACATACCTCTTCTTTAGACATGCCAAATCTCCAAGAACAGTTACTCCCGAAAAAAACACATAGGTTGACTAAACAACTTCTACACAATGAAGATAGAGGTGCCACATAGGCAGTAGGAGAGATGAAAGCACAGTAATGACTGAATCCCCACCTCAACATTCTGAACTACAATGGGGAGGAGTAGTACTGTGTGACTGAGCAGATTTATCCACCTCAAGTCATAGGGAAAAAACTGACTTGAAAGGGCAACCAAAATATTAAATAATTTTAGCCTTCTACCAAACTGTGGGGAGCATGCTTGAAGTCTTTCTGGGTTCAGAGGGGCTGGAAGCACCACAGTTTATGTTCTTATCCACTTTGATATGAGAGCATTGACTAAGTGATTACCTGCCTCTTCAGCAATGCTGGGCCCTTAACCCATGCCAGTGCCAGGAAAGAAGAAAAGAAATGAAAAGAAAAGAAGAGGAGAAAAAAAAAGAAGAAAGAAAAGGAAGGTAAGGTAGAAGAAAGCAGAAAGAAGAAGGAAGAAAAAGAGAAAGAGAAAGAAGAAAAAGAAAGAAAGAAAAAAAAGAAAGAAAGATACAAAGAAAGAAGAAAAGAAAGAGAGGGAAGGGAGGGAGGGAGGGAAAGGAAAAGAAGGAAACAGAGTAAGAGAGAGAAAGAGAAAAGGAAGGGAGGAAGGGAGGAAGGGAGGAAGGGAGGAAGGGAGGAAGGGAGGAAGGGAGGAAGGGAGGAAGGGAGGAAGGGAGGAAGGGAGGAAGGGAGGAAGGGAGGAAGGGAGGAAGGGAGGAAGGGAGGAAGGGAGGAAGGGAGGAAGGGAGGGAGGAAGGAAGGAAGAAAACATCATTTTAAAAGATCAACTAGAGGGGTACCTGGGTTGCTCAGTGGGTTAAGCTTGTGCCTTTAGTTTAGGTCATGATCTCAGAGTCCTGGGATCAAGTCCCACATTGGACTCCCTGCTCAGTGGGGACCCTGCTTCCTCCTCTGCCTACTGCTCCCCCTGCTTGTTCTCTCCCTCTGACAAATATAAAACATACATACATACATACATACATACATACATAATTGATCAAGTAGTATATAAAAGAACCAGCCTTGTAACTCCACTGAATGGTGGAGGAGCCACAGAACATTCTTGGGAGTTGGAGTAGCTGGCCAGAGCCACTGTTTACAATCTCCCTTTACCTTGCAGATGGAGCAAGGTCCAGGTGCCCAGCTGGAATCCTGCCTCAGCAAGCTCCAGTCATCCAACCAAGGCAGTTCTAGTGGAGCGCATACACTGGAACACACCTGGACAGCATCCCCTATAGCTACAGTCATCTGCCCAAGGTGACACAGGAATAAAGCATCCTGGAATGCTGTTGGCCTGTACAGCTTTACCCCTAGAAGACTTGCCATAGCACCCCAGGATCTTCCAGCCACATTTGTTTACTTCCAGTTGTCTCCCAGGGCTTCTCCCTGTGAGAGCACCTTCAGACCTCCCAGCCAGAAGTCCTTTTATCTTCAGGCATTCCTATAGAATAACCACTGCATGGAACAGCCCAGGATCACTCTAGTTCATGCCCACTTCAGCTCCAGTCCTGTCAGGTAACCCCAGAAAGCTCCAAGGACCCCATTTTATAACCACTTTAGCTGTCATGCTAAATAGCTTTCATACTAAATGATCTGGTGAAAGGATCATATGGATCTCATACATTCTTTCATTAATATAGTGTATCAATCAATTGATTTGCAAATATTGAATCTTCCCATAGCCCAGAAATAAATCCCAGTTGATGTGGTGAATGAGTCTTTTAATGTACTGCTAGATTTGATTTGTAATATTTTTTCCATCTTTTTTCATTTTCAGTGCATAGATGTTTCTAGATCTGAATTGAGTATCTTGTAGGCATCATATAGAAGGGTACTATTTTTATATCCATTCAGCATTGCTAGGTCTTTTGACTGAAGCATTTCCTCCATGTACATTTAATTATTAATTCATGTGTTCTTATAACCATACTTTTTAAAAAGATTTTATTTATTTGACAGAGATAAACACAGCCAGGGAGGGAACACAAGCAGGGGGACTGAGAGAGGGAGAAGTAGGCTTCCCGCCGAGCAGGGAGCCCGATGTGGGACTCGATCCTGGGTCTCCAGAATCATAACCTGAGCCGAAGGCAGTCGCTTAACCAACTGAGCCACCCAGGCGCCCCTCTTATAACCATATTGTTAATATTTTCTGGTTGTCTTGTGGTCATCTGTTCCGTGTGTGTGTGTGTGTGTGTGTGTGTGTGTGTGTGTGTTGTACTTGGCTTCCTTTCTCTTTATTTTTCCAAGTTTTTATTAAACTACCAACACAGAAACAGGAAGAAATAGAAAACTTGAACAATTGATAACCAGCAGAGAAATTAAATCAGTAATAAAAAATCTTCCCATAAACAAAAGTCCAAGGCTAGATGGCTTCACAGGGGGAATTCTATCAAACATTTAAAGTGGAGTTAATACCTATTCTTCTCAAACTATTCTAAAAGATAGAAATGGAAGAAAAACTTCCAGATTCATTCTGTGAGGCTAGAATAACCCTGATTCCAAAACCAAAGATTGCACTAAGAAGAGAACTACAGAAAATATCTCTAAGGAACATGGATACAAAAATTCTCAGTAAAATATTAGCAAATCAAATCTAGCAATACATTAAAAGACTCATTCACCACATCAAGTGGGATTTATTTCTCGGCTATGGGGAGATTCAATATTTGCAAATCAGTTAAAAGGCAGTGTAACAATACTTACATCAGACAAGATAGACTTGAAAACAGAAGCTGTAACAAGATACAAGGAAGGTATTACATAAAGATATCAATCCAACATGAGGGTATAAGAATTGTAATTATCTGTGAACCCAAAGAGAAATGTAGTTCAATAAGTTCTGTGAGAGAAATTTAAAACATTACAGGCCTACTTCCAGAAATAAGAAAAAAATCTTAATCTAATTTTACACCTAAATAGACTAGAAAAAGAACAACAAGGAAAGCCCAAATCTGGTAGAAAGAAGTAAATAATAAAGATCAAAGAGCATGTATTGCATGGAGCACTGGGTGTGGGGCATAAACAATGAATCTTAGAACACTGAAAAAACAAAGTATTAAAAAAATTACAGTGGAGGGTGCCTGGGTGGCTCAGTTGGTTAAGTGACTGCCTTCACCTCAGGTCATGGTCCCAGAGACCAAGGATCGAGCCCCGCATCGGGCTTCCTGCTCTACGGGAAGCCTGTTTCTCCCTCTCTCACTTCCTCTGCTTGTGTTCCCTCTCTAGCTGTGTTTCTCTCTGTCAAATAAATAAATAAAAATCTTAAAAAAAAATCACAATGGAAATAAATAAAATAGAGACTTAAAAAAATGAAAAGGTAAACAAAATTGATAAACCTTTAACCAGACTCATAAGAAAAAAGGAGACAACCAATAAATAAAATTAGAAATGAAATAAGTAACAACCCATACCACAGAAATAAAAAGGATTATAAAATATGAAAAATTATAGGACAATAAATTGGACAAGCTAGAAGAAATATAAGATTCCTGGAAATATACAATGTTCCAAAATAAAATAAGAAATGGAAAATCTGAACATATTACTGGCAACAAAATTGAATAAGTATTCATAAACTCTTAATAAAGTCCAAGACCAGACAGATTAATAGGTAAATATTATCAAGTATTTCTTTTAAAATGATTTAATACCTACCCTCCTAAAACCATTCCAAAAAAATAAAAGAGGAAGGAAAGTTTTCAAATTTGTTCAAGTCCAGCATTATCTTAATAGCAAACCAAAAAAGATATAACTCGTAAAAAAATTGCAGAACAATATCCTTAATGAACAAAAGTTCAAAAATCCTTAAAGAAGTCAGCAAACTGACTTTAACAATAAAGAATCATTCAGCATGGTCAAGTGGGATTCATCATAGGGATGCAAAGATGTTTCACTATAAGCAAATCAATCAACATGACATATCATGTTAACAAGAGAAAGGTAAAAAACATATTTCAAGAAATGCAGAAAAAGCACTTGACAAAATTTAACATCTGTTCATAAAAATTCTCAACAAATAGGTTTAGAGGGGAATATACTTCAACATAAATAAAGGTCATATATGAAAATTCTACACCTAGCATCTACTCAATGGGAATAATGGAGAGCTTTTTCTATAACATTATGAACAAATATATCCACTCATCACTATTATTTGAAGTAGTACTGAAGTCCTACCCACAAATTTAGAAAATAAAAAGAACTAAAATGCATCTAAATTGGTAAAGAAGTAGCAAAACTGTCACTATTTGCAGATGACATAATATAAAAGACTAAACACTCCACCAAAAAACCATTAGAATAAATGAATTCAGTAAAATTGCAGGATACAAAATTAATAGAGAAATGTGTTGCATTACTATATACTAGTAACAAAGGAATAAAAACAAATTATGGAAAATATTCAATTCATAATTATACCAATAAGAATACATAGGAATAAATTTAACCAAGGAAGTAAAAGAGCCTCTACTCTAAAAACTAAGACACTGATGAAATAAATTGAGGATACAGATGAACAGAAAAACATACCATGCTCATAGATTGGAAAATTTAATAATTAAGATGTCCATACTACCTAGAGCAATTTACAGATTCAGTGCAAACCTTATCAAAACATCAATAGCATTTAACTGAATCCAGAATAATCTATAATTTGTATGTAATCACAAAAGACCCCAAACAACCAAAACAACTTCAAGAAAGAACAAACTCAGACATCATAATCCCAGATTTCAATATATACTACAAAGCTATACTAATTAAAACAGTATGGTACTGGCACAAAAATATAAAGAGCCCCAAAATAAACCCATACTTGGATGCTCAGTTAATCCACAGCAAAGGAAGCAAAACTATACAAAGGGAAAAGATGGTATGTTCAATGAATAGTGTTGGAAAAACTGGACCACTTTCTCAATATACACCAAAACAAACTCAAATGGAAAAGTCAAAATGAATTAAAGACTAACATTGGAGACCCAAAACTATTAAATTTCTTAAAGAAAACATGGACATGAGTCTTTGAGGAATATATTTATGGGTATAACTCCTCAGGCAAGGCAGCATGGGGGGAGCAAAAAAACTATTGAGACTACACACACACATACACACACACAAGCTTTTAAACAGCAAAAGAAAAGGCAGCCTACTAAATGAGAGAATATATTTGCAAATGTTATGTCCAATTAAGGGTTGATATTCAAAATATATAAATAACTTATATAATTCAACATCAATAAAACAATCCAATGTAAAAATAGGTAGACGATCAAAGGACCCGAGTAGACATTTTTCCTAAAACATACAATGGCCAACAGACATATGAAAAGATCTTTAGCATCACTAATCATCATGGGAATTCAGTTAAAACCACAGTGAGATAATACTTCTCACTAGTCAGAATGGTTAATATCAAAAAGACCAGAAATAACAAGGGTTGGAAAGAATGTGCTGTAAAGGAAATCCTTATGCACTGTTGGTAGGAATGTAAATTGGTACAACTAGTCTGAAAATGTGTATAGGCATTCCTCAAAAAATTTAAAATAGAAATACCATATGATGCAGTAATACCACTACTGAATTTTAACCAAAGAAATGGAAAATATTAAGTCAAGAAGATATATGCACCCCTATATTTATGTCAGCATTATCTATAATAGCCAAGATGTGAAAGCAATCTAGGTGTCCACCAATAAATGAATGGATAAAGCAGTGGTATGTATACACAGTATAATGTTACTCTCCATATTTATGTCAGCATTATCTATAATAGCCAAGATGTGAAAGCAATCTAGGTGTCCACCAATAAATGAATGGATAAAGCAGTGGTATGTATACACAGTATAATGTTACTCTCCATAAGATCTTCTCATTTGCAACAACATGGATGAACCTAGAGGGTATTATGTTAAGTGACATAAGTCAAGCAGAGAAAGAAAAATACCATATGATTTCACTTGCATGTGGAATCTAAGAAACAAACAGAAATAGATTCAAATATGGAGAAAACACTGGTGTTTGCAAGAGGGGAGGATAGTGGAGACATGGACAACATTTGTTTTCCAAGGGGATGAGAGGTAGAAATTTATTAAGTGTGTAAATCACGGAGATGAAAAATAAAGCATAGAGAATATAGTCAATCATACTGTAATAGTGCTGTGTGATGACAAATGGTACTTACAGTTATGGTTAGCACTGTATAATGTATCAATTGTCAAATTATGATATGCCCCTGAACAAATACAACACTGTATGTCAACTATACTTCAATAAAAAAAATAAAATTGTAGCAGGAATTACATACTTTCCACTTTTGGTCCTTCCTGATTTAATTCTGTCATCACTTACAGAATATTTTCTTTTAATGAGGAGTTGCAAAAAAAGAGTAATACCCTTAAATTAACTAATTATGAGTGTTTAGTGAACTATTCATTACTAGTACATGTAATGGGTCCTAGGAAATTTAGGACCTCATTCAAAACATTTGTGATACTTCTAGCTAGTTGGAAGGAATTCTTATAATGCTGTTGGAGAAACTTTCAGATCTTTTGCTTATACTTGTTATGTGACTTTCAAAAGCAATGTATCCCTCTAAACCTCCATTTCTCATTTGTAAAATGGCAATAATGATGGTTATAAAAGAAGTGCAACTCAGGACAATTCATGCTTGAATTTAAGTACTTTTATAAGACAATGGGCTCACCCAGGGACAAGGCAGACAATACACAACAGTGCAGTTTGGTGTATGCAGCTCAGTAGTCTGATTTGGGGGGGGGGGCAGAGAGATAGTGACCATATCTTTGTGTGATAGTTAACCAAAACCCACATATTTTGTAAATAAGGAATTTTGGCATATTGATTCCAAATGAGAAAAACTGTTACAAGAGCAGGGATACCTGCTGTCCATTTTCTCCCTGAAGTTCGAGACTTACAAAGAAAATTGGCTAAGGAGTTAAAATTGAAATATGGAGAATTGAATGATATGAAAATTTAATGGCATCATGATAAGATGACCTAATATATCCATCTCAAAATACTGATTGCTTTATCATTAGGACAAGAATGTTGCCAATACACTGGTCAAAATCTAAGGAAGGCTAAGGTTTTAGGCTAGGTTATTCTTTCAGAAATAATTACATCTGATATGCCATGTGAATCTTCAGTTTACAAATTTAATAGCTTCGCATCCTCTTTACACTTGATTGTTTAGCTGTTATAAATCACTTGTTCAAATGTTAAACCTTCAATCCATTTCTTCTTTTTTACATGGTTCTGCCTGTTTTACTCTGAAGTAATTTTATTTTTTAAACATTTTTATTTAAATTAAATTAATTAACATATAATATATTATTGGTTTCAGAGGTACAGGCCTGGGACTCATCAGTCTTATATAATACCCAGTGCTCATTACATCACATAGCCTCCTTAATGTCCATCACCCAGTTACCCCATCCCTCCATTCTCTTTCCCTCCAGCAACCCTCAGTTGGTTTCCTAAGATAAAGAGTCTTTTATGGTTTATAACTCTCTCTGGTTTTGACTTCTTTTAATTTTTTTCCTGTCTTCTCCTATGATCCTCTGCTATGTCTCTTAAGTTCCATATGTCAGTGAGATCATATGATAATTGTCTTTCTGATTGACTTATTTTTCTTAGTATAATACCCTTTACTTCCTTCCACATCATTGCAAATGGCAAGACTCCTTTTTTGATGTCTGCACAATATTCCATTGTGTGTGTGTGTGTGTGTGTGTGTGTGTGTGTGTGTTTGTATACAATCTTCTTTATACATATATCTTCTTTATACATTCATCAGTTGAGGAACATCTCGGCTTTTTCCATAGTGTGACTACTGTGGACATTGCTGCTATAAACATTGGGGTGCATATGCTCCTTTGGAACACTACATTAGTTTCCTTGGGCTAAAAACTGAGTAATGCAATTGCTGGGTCATAGGGTGGCTCTATTTCAACTTTTTGAGGAACCTCCATACTTATTTCCAGAGCAGCTTCACCAGCTTGCATTCCCACCAACAAGTGTAGGAGGTTTCCCTTTCTCCTCAGCCTCACCTACATTTGTTGTATGAGGTGGTATCTCATTGTGATTTGTAGTTCCCTAATGCCAAGGGATGTGGAGCATTTTTTCATGTGTCTGTCAGCCATTGTATGTCTTCTTTGGAGAAATGTGTATTCACATCTTCTGCATATTTTGAATGGATAATTTGTTCTTTGGGTGATGAGTTTGATAAGTTCTTTATAGATTTTGGGTATTAACCCTTTATCTGAGCAACTATATGCCAACAAATTAGGCAATCTAGAAGAAATGGATGCAGTCCTAGAGATGTATAAACTACTAAAACTGAACAAGGAAGAAATAAAAACATGAAAAGACCCATAATCAGCAAGGAAATTGAATCAATAATCAAAAATCTTACAACAAACAAGAGTCAAGGGCTGGATGGCTTCCCAGGGGAATTCCACCGAAGATTTAAGAAAGAGTTAATACCTATTCTTCTGAAGCTGTTTCAAGAATTAGAAAGGGAAAGAAAACTTCCAAACTCTTCCTATTAGGCCAGCATCACCTTGATCCCCAAACCAGAAAAAGACCCCACCACAAAGGAGAATTAGAGACCAATATCCTTGATGAGCACGGATGGAAAAATTCTTATCAAAATACTATAGGATCCACCAGTATATTAAAATGATTATTCACTGCAACCAAGTGGCATTTATTCCTAGGCAGCAAGATTGGTTCAATATTCACAAATCAATGTGATACACTACATAAATGAGTGATAAAAACTGTATGATCCTTTCAGTAGATGCAGAAAAAGGATTTGACAATGTACAGTAGTCTTTCTTGACTAAACTCCTTCCTGGGTAGGGATAGAAGGAACATACCTTAATATCATAAAAGCCATCTACAAAAAGCCTACAGCCAATATCATCCTCAATGGGGAAAAACTGAGAGCTTTTCCCCTAAGGTCAGGAACATGGCATAGGTGTCCATTCTCACCACCGCTGTTTAACAATAGTTCTAAAAGTCCTAGCCTCAGCAATCAGACAATAAAAAGAAAAGATATCTGAATCAGCAAAAAAGAAGTAAAACTCTCACTCTTTGTACATTACATGATACTTTATATGAGAAACCCAAAAGACTCCATCCCAACATTGCTAGAACTCATATAGGAAAACAGCAAAGTGGCAGAATATAAAATTAATGTACAGAAATCAGCTACATTTCTATAAACTAACAATGAGACAGAAGAAGGAGAAATTAAGGAGGCAATCCCATTTACAATTGCACCCAAAGCCATAAGATACCTAGGAATAACCCTAACCAAAGAGGCAAAGGATCTGTACTATGAAAATTATAGAACACTCATGAAAGAAATTGAGGAAGACACAAGAAAGGGAAAAACATTCCATGCCCATGGATGGGAAGAAAAAATATTGTTAAATTTCTGCGCTACCTAGAACAATCTACACATTCAGAGCAATCCTGATCAAAATATCTTCAACTTTTTTCACAGAGCTGGAACAAATAGTCCTAAAATTTAAATGGAATAAGAAAAGACCCTGAATAGTCAGAGGAATGTTGAAAAAGAAAGCCAAAGTTGGCGGCATCACAATTCCAGACTTTAACCTCTATTACAAAGCTGTAATCATTAAGACAGTATAGTACTGGCACAAAAACAGACACATAGATCAATAGAACAGAGAGTCCAGAAATGGACCCTCAACTCTGTGGTCAACTAATCTTCAAAAAGCAGGAAAGAATATCCAATGGAACAAAGACAGTCTCTTTAATAAATGGTGCTGGGAAAATTGGACAGCCACATGCAGAAGAATGAAACTGGACCATTCTCTTACACCGTACACAAAAATAGAGCAAAATAGATGAAATATCTAAATATGAGACAGGAATCCATTAAAATCCAAGAGGAGATTACAGGCAGCAACCTCTTTGACCTCAACCACAGCAACATCTGGCTAGACACATCTCCAAAGGCAAAGGGAGAAAAAGCAAAAATGAACTCTTAGGACTTCATCAAGATAAAAAGCTTTTGCACAGGAAAGAAAAACATTGAAAAAAACAAAGACAACTGACAGAATGGGAGAAGATATTTGCAAATGTCGTATTAGATAAAGGGCTAGTATCCAAAATCTATAAAGTAGTTTTAAAATTTCATCCTCAAAAGTTATTGAATTTCTCTTTTTTCCAAATTCTTGGTTCCATTTATAATACCTGCATCACACTGTTATTATGAAAGCTAATTTATACAGTGCAACAGAAAGTAAGTAGTACAGCTCCAAGCACCTTTAAACATTCAATAAATGATATTTGTTCCTTCCATATGAATATCTTCTCTAATATCTTTCATTATCTTATCTGGTTAGGAGGACTATAGCATATCAAATTTTCTGAATCATTTCATCCAAATTTCACACAATTGTTGCCATTTTCAAATAGGCATTCCCATTTTCTGCTAAGCTAACAGACCATCATAAAAATTCCATTATTTGAACATCTAAACTTCAATAACAAGATGCTCTTGCATCTCTGTTACAAAAAGCATTTTTTGGACTGCACTACCTGGTATTAGAGAAAATAAACTATATAAATAAGCTACAATAATAGAGAAAATAGACTAAATAAACTACTAAAATAAACTACAAAACACTGCTTATAAAACGAAGTGATATTCATCATCATGTCATTTTATAACTTGTATTACAATAACATATAGTTACTTAAGTATGCCAAGTGACACTACTTTTCAATTTGTATCATAGTATTTTGTCAATGTACATGTTTTGCTTTTCATATTTTCTAACTTCTGTAAGGAAAGGGATAAGGTTTTACTCATCTTTGTATTCCATACATATTTATAAGTTTGTATTGAAAAATGGAGAACTAGTTTAAGAACTAGCCAAGTTCTAACACTGAGGAAGATGAATTTTATTTCACAATGCTAACATTTTTCATCATAGTGTTTAAAGCTGTCACATTAGTTTATTAGCATAAAAGATGCACTAATATTCCAGGATGTATTCAATAGGGGCATCTTTCTCCCAAAGATTTCCTGGCTATATTTCTGATAAAGATTTATACCACAGGATTGGTAAAGCAAGTTAATTTAAATCATTGACACTTCTGGCTTTGTTTATCTCTTTCCTCAAACTTAATTCTAGAGTTTCCATGATTGTGGATAGAAATACTTCTTATGTCATTTTTAACTACAAAATTAAAGTCCTATAATGGGTTTTGAGGTGGGTAGTAGGAATTTATAGTCTCTCTTGAATCCTAATCAGATATATTTTTAAGACCATCCATACAGAATAAAAGCACAAACATTTTGTCATAAACATACATAATTTTGACCAGGGTACAGAATAAGAGGGTGATGTAGGAAGACCCTAAACTCCCCTCATTTACTGACACACAGAATTTATACCTACATATAGAGCAATTCCTCCTGAGAAAGAACTGAGGACAACTGAACAGTTGTTACACAACACAGAAGATGGGGACCACAAAGAAAATGGCAGGATAGACAGAAACACAGTAATGACAAAATCCCACTCCCAATGCTATTAACTACAGTGGGGAGAGATAGTACAGAGGGGCCAGAAGCAGATTTGTCTGACAAGGGACACAGGAAAAAAAGCCACAGTTTAAAAGGAATATAAAGGATATATAGGAATATAAAGGAATCAACTCTCTGCCAAATGCCAAGTGGGGAGCCTTCTGCAATGCTATCTGGGGTTGAGGGACTGGCAAATGATATGGTTCATGTTTTCCATCTAACTTGATAATGCAGATGGGAGCAGAGTCTGGGTGCTCAAGCTAGCCCATTGTCTTACTGAGCCACAGGACCCTAGCCCACCCCAGCTCCAGATAGCCTGGAACAGACAAAAAAAAGAAATGGTAGAAGAGCAAGTAGAATAAAAATGAACCAGCCCTTGAATTTTACCAAACCATTGAGGAACTGTGGGAACAGTCTCAGGAGCTGGATGGCCCATGCGTGTTATTGTTTATAGTTTCCCTTCAATTTTGATAGCACAGAAAGAAGCAGGGTTCAGATGCCCTAGCCAGCTTGCCATCTCAGGAAGCCTCTGGTTAACACTAGCCCCAGCTATCCCCCCAAATTTGCACCAATATGGCACATGATGGGTCACCCTAGAATAGTGCTTACAATCAGCCCACTCATCTTTCTAAGACAACAGATGCAAAGTATCCTGAGACATGCCAGGCCCATACTGACTTCGATTATACATAACTTGCCAGGGAATCCCGTTTGTAGAGCACCCCAGGATCATTTAGTCCACACTTTGAATCCTGTTGTCCCAACAGGACACTTCTTGCATGGAACACTCCAGAGTCCACCCAGCCCATACCTGCCTCAGTTCTTGCTATCTTACCTGGGTCTTTCCTGTATAGGGCACCCCAGAGACACCTCTGCTTATGCCAGCTTTGGCTCCAGTGGTCTCACCAGGGTACCCCCATATACAGAGTGCCCAGGAACATTTGGCCTGCATTTACTTTAGGTCCAGCCATTGCATCACAGAATCTCCTGGGATATCCACCTCAGCTTCTGATGTTCCACTAAGGTGGCCTGTGTGCAAAGAATCCCAGGACTCCCTGGAACCTGCCTGTTTCAGATACAGTCATTCCACCAGAGTATTGCCAGATCAGAGTGCCTCAGGACCCACAAACCAGCCCATGTGTGCTACAGCTCCAGCCAGCCAATACCAGCAGGCACACACAGTCTACACAAGATAAGTTTCTATATCATTCCTTCAAGTCTTGAAGAATTTGCTGTTCTGTCTAATTCATTGAGATCAACATAGAAAGTCAGACAAAATGAGGAGATAGAAACAAAACAGAAAGGCCAAACCTAAGATTTAAGTGTAAAAGAAATGAGCTATCTACCTATAAAGAACTCAAAGTAATGTTCAAAAAAAAAAAAATGCTCACCTGACTGGAGAAAAGAGTAAACTCAGTGAGAACTTCAACAAAGAGAGAAAATACAAAGAAGAACCATTGAGAGTTGAAGAATACAATAGCTGAAATTTAAAAAAAAAAAAAAAACAGTTAGTGAAAATCAACAACATGTTAAAGGATACAGAAGGATGGATCAGCAGTCTGAAAGACAGTAATAGAAAGCAATCAAACTGAATAACAAAAAGAAAAGAGAATTTTTAAAATTTTTAAAATAAGAGTAGGTTAAGGGATCTCCAGGATATTAAGCATACTTATATTTACATTATAAGGGTCCCAGAAAAAGAGAGAGAAAGGAGAGAAACTTTATCTGAAGAAATAATAGTTAAAAACATTCCTAACTTGGGGAAGGAAACAGACATCCATGTCCAGGAAGCACAGAAAGCCCCAAACCAGATTAACTCAAAAGGTCCATACCAGGGTACATGATAATAAAATAAAGATTAGAGATAAAAAGAGAATCCTAAAAGCAGCAAGAGAGAAACAGCTAGTTATGAACAAAATGTCATAAGGCTATCAGTTGATTTTCAATAAAAATGTTGCAGGCCAAAAGGGAGAGACAGAATACATCCCAAGTGCTAAAAGGAAAACACCTACAACCAAGAGTACTCTACCCAGTAATAATTCAGAAGTGAAGAAATGATAGATTTTCCCAAAGTTAAAGAAGTTCATCATCACTAAAGAAGCTCTACAATAAAAATTAAAGGGATTTACTTAAGTGGAAAAAAAAAAGATTACAACTAGAAAATTAAGGAAAAAATTATGAGTAAAAGCAAATATACAGCAAAGATAGACCAATTATATAGTTAAAATTAGAGTTAAAGGACAAAAATAGTACAATTATATCACAAAATTTTAAAAATAAACTATGACATCAAATAAAATATAGAACAGCAAAGTAAAAATTCAGTGTTTTTAGTCTATGTTTAAACTCAAGCAACCATTAATTAAATATTGATGACCAAATACTTACAATGTTATATAGGAAGCTCTTGGTAATTGCAAATCAAAAATATGACTGGATGAACAAAAATTAAGAGAAAGGAATCCAAGCATAACACTAAAGAAAGTCATCAATCACAAGGCAAGAGTGCATGAAAAGTAAGGAGCAGAGAACTATAACAACAACAACAACAAAAAGTAATTAACAAAATGGCAATAAGTACATACCTATCTATAATTATTTTAAATGTTAATTGACTAAATGCTCCAATCAAAATGTATAGGGTTGCTGAATGGATACATTTATAAGACCCACCTATATGAGGCTTACAAGGAGACTCACTTCAGATGTGAAGACTCAAAGAGACATAAAGTTAAGGGATGGGAAAAATAATCTATGCAAATGAAAGCAAAAACAAAACAAAACAAAACAACAACAACAACAGGCAGGTTAGTAATACCATCAGACAAAATAGATTTTAAAACAAAGACTGTATACAATGGAATACTATGCCTCCATCAGAAAGGATGAATATCCAACTTTTGTAGCAACATGGACTGGACTGGAAGAGATTATACTGAGTGAAATAAGCCAAGTAGAGAAAGTCAAGTATCACATGGTTTCACTTACTTGCAGTGCATGAGGGGTAACCTGGAGGGCAGTGGGAGGAGGAAAGTAAATGGGAAGTAGGGTAATCCAGGAAGAAAAACAACACAACAGAGACTTTGGACATAGAAACAAACTGAGGGACTTGGAGGGATGAGGGTGGAGGGATGGGAGAGCCTGGTAGTGGGTACTGGGGGCACCTAAAGCGTGGAGCACTGGGTGTGGGGAATGGGGAATGAATCTTGGAACACTGGAAAAAAAATTTAAGTAACAATAAAAATATATATATATACATATACAAGTAAAAAAAAAAGAAAAAAAAACAAAGACTGTAACAAGAGAGAAAGGTATCATGTAATGATAAAAGGATCAATCCAGCAAGAGAGTATAACAATTGCAAATATTGCACACAACATAGGAACACCCAAACATAAAAGCAGATATTAGCAGACATAAAGGGAAAGATTGACAGAAAGTAGTAGTAGGGGACTTTAACATCCACTTACATTAATGGATAGATCATCTAGGCAAAAAATCATTAAGGAAATTATTTCAATGACATATTAAAGCATATGGATAATAGAATATTTTACACATTTCACCTAAAAACAACAGAATCCACATTCTTCTCAAGTATACATGGATATTCTGTAGGATAGATATTTGCTAGGCCAGAAACAAGTCTCAATAACTTAAGAAATGTGAAATCATAACAAGCATCTTTTCTGACAAAAATGATAGGAAAGTAGAAATCAATTACAACAGCAACAACAAATGGAAAAACACAAACACATGGAGGCTAAACAACATGATCTTAAGCAACCATAGGATCAGTCAAGAAATAATAATAAAAAAAAACAAACTATGAAAATGAACAGTCCTAAATCTTTGGGATACAATGAAAGAGTTCTAAATGGAAAGCTTCCAGTATTACAAGCCTACCTTAGGCAACAAGAAAAAAAATCTCAATTTAACCTTAAAACCATAGAAAGGTCAGAAAAAGATGAACAAAGCCCAAAGGTAGTAGGAGGAAGGAAATAAAGTTCACAATGGAAATAAATAAAATCAAGAACTTCCCCCCACAAAGAGAGAGAGATCAATGAAGCCAAGAGCTGATTCTTTAAAAGCAAAATTGAAAAAAAAAAAAAATCTTTAGCCAAACTCTTCAAGAAAAAGAGAACAGACTCAAATAAAACTAGAAATGAAAAATAACAATCACAATCACAGAAATATGAAGGAGTATACAGGCCTATTACAAAAATGTATATGCCCAAAATTGGACAACCAAGAAACATAACATTCTAAAACTGAATGAGGAGGAAGTAGAAAATCTGATCAGACTCCATTACTAATAGTAAAGTTGAATCAGTAATCAAAAAATATTTTTAAAAAAACTCCCCCAAAAGTGCAGCATCAAATGGCTTCACAGGTAAATTCTATAAAGCATTTAAAGATTTGTTAGTATTTATCCTTTTCAAACTGTTCTACCAAATAGAAGATGAAAGAAAGCTTCCAAATATATTCTTCAAGGTCAGCATTACCCTAATACTAAAACCATAGACACTACAAAAGAAGAATACTATGGATCAATATCCCTGATGAACATAGATGCAAAAATCTCCAACAAAATAAACAAACTGAATTCAACTATATATTAAAAGTATTATTCACCACAGTCAAGTGGGATTAGGACAGATATGTAAGAATGGACCAATATCCCCACATATAAGTCAACATATTATATTAACAAGGAGGAGGATAAAACCATACAATAATTTCAATGTAGCAGAAAGATATTTAAAAAATTACAACCATTCATGATAAAAACTCTCAAAGAAGTGGATTTAGAGGGAATGTGCTTCAACATAATAAACGCCATGTATGACAAACCTACAGCTAATGTCATACTAAATGGTATAAAACTGAATTTTTTCCCTCTAAGATCAGGAACAAGACAAGGATGTCCACTTTTGCCCTTTTATTCAACCGCTGGATATTCTAGCTGCAGCAATCAGAAAAGAGAAAGAACTAAAATGCAACCATTGGTAAAAAGTAAAAATGTCACTATTTGCAGATTACATGATACTATATACAGAAAATCCTAAAGACTTCATCCAAAAAGCTATTAGGATGAGTGAATTAAGTTCCAGGGTAAAAAATTACTATACAGAAATCTGTTGCATTCTATACACTAATAACAACATAGCAAAAAGAGAAATTAAGAAAAATACCATTTACAATTGTGTCAAAAATAGTGAAAATACCTAGGAATAAATTTAACCAAGGAGGTGAAAGACCTGTACTCTCAATATTATAAGATATTAATGAAAGAAATTGAAGATAACACAAACTAATGGAAAAATACACCTTAGTTCTGGCCTAGAAGAATTAATATTGTTAAAATGTCCACACTACCCAAAGAAACCTACAGATTCAATACAATATCTATCAAAATACCAATAGCATTTTTCACAGAACTAGAAAAAAATAGTCCTAATATTGCATGGAATCAAAAAAGACCCAGAATAAGGGTCTTAAGACATCTTAAGAACAAAGCTTCAGGTATTGTAATACCAGATTTCAAGACATACTACAAAATTATAGTAATCAAAATAATATGGTTCTGGCATAAAAACAAACACATAGAGCAATGGAAAAGATACAGAGTCCAGAATGAGGTCATACTTATATGTTCAATTAAACAACAAAAAGGATGGAAGAATATACTCTGGAGAAAGACAGTCTCTTCAACAAATGGCGTTGGGAAAACTAGACAGCTACGTGTGAAAGAATGAGACTGGACAACTTTCTTACACAACACACAAAAATAAATTCAAAATGGATTAGACCTAAATGTGAGCCTTGACACTATACAACTCCTAATTGAAACACAGACAATAATCTCTTGAACATTGGCCTTAGCAACATATTTATAGAGGTATCTCTTGAGTCAAGGAGGAACTAAAGCAAAAGTAAACTATTAGGGCTACACTAGAATAAGCAGCTTTTGCATAACAAATAAAACCATCAACAAAATGAAAATGCAACCTACTGAATGGGAGAAGATATTTGCAAATGATACTCAATGTAAAAAAAAAAAAAAAAAAACTTCTATATCTGAACACCAATCCCCCCAAATAATCCAATTAACAAATGGGCAGAGGACATAGACATTTTTCTAGAAAAGACATACTGATGACCAACAGACACAGGAAAAAGGCTCAACATTACTAATTAGGGAACTGCAAGTCAAAACCACAATGAGATATCACCCTATACCTGTCAGAATGACTATTATTAAAAAGACAAGAATAACAAATGTTAGTGTGGATGTGGAGAAAAGGGAGCCATTTTGTACTGTCAGTGGAAATATAAATTGTTGCAACCAGTGGAAAGAAGTATGAAGTTTCCTTAAGTAAAATAGAAATACCATATGATCCAATTAATCTACTACTGATATTTACCCAAAGAAAATAAGAACACTAATTTGAAAGATACATGCACCCCTACATTTATTGAAGCATGATTTATAATAGCCAAATTATAGAAGCAGTCCAAGTGTCCACCAATAGATGAATGTATAAAGAAGATGTGGTAAATATATACAATGGAATATAAGGCAATCATAAAAAAGATGAGATCTTGCCATTTGTGACAACATAGATGGGCCTAAAAGTGATTACACTAAGTGAAATAACTGAAACTAAGAATGGCAAATGCCATGTGACTTCACTCATATGTGCAAACTAAAAAAACAAAATAAAAAACAAAAAAGCTAAAAAAGACCTTTAAATATAGTAAACTGATGGTTGTCAGAGTGAAGGAGAATGAGGGATAGGCAAAATCCAAAGTGGGGGAAGGGTACTGGGAGATACAGTTTTCCAATTAGGGAATAAGTTACAGAAATAGAAGGTACAGCATAGGAAATACAGTCAATAGTATTGTAATTGTACAGTGACAGCTACACTACAGTGAGCATGGTATGTATGGAGATGTTGATTCATTATGCTGTATACTTAAAAGTAATAGAACATTGTCAAAAAATTGTATACTCAAAATTGTTTTTCAGAAAAAAGGATGGTACATGCATACATACATAATACAATACTCCTCAGCAATAAAAAAAAGAATGAGATCTTGCCATTTTCAATAATATGGATGGATATAGAGAGTATTATGCTAAGTCAAATATATCATAGAAAGACATATACCATATGATTTCACTCATATGTGAAATCTAAAAAAAATGAGCAAATAAAAAAAAACAGAATAAAATCATAAATATAGAGAACAAAATTGTGGGTTCCAGAGGGGTGGGGTTTTAGGTGAAGGGGAAAATAGGTGAAGGCAATTAAGAGGTACAGACTTCCCATTACAAAATAATAAGTTACATGGATGAAAAGTACAGCATAAGATTCTACTGTAATAACTTTGTATGGTGACAGAAGCTAACTACATTTACCGTGGTATAGAATAACATATACAATTGTTGAATCATTATATTGTAAACCTGAAACTAATATAACATTATGTGTCATTATACTTCAATAAAAATCAATGTTAAAAGCATGAACTCCTTAACTTTTTACTTTGTCCTTATATAACCTTATTAGTATGAAATTTCTGAATTACAAATAAAATTCCGTTAAAGAATGAACCTCTCCTGATAGCTTTCTCTCAATTTAGAACACTTTAAATGACAGAAAAGCCATTTTAACATAAATCAGCTTCTTGAAGCCCATATTGGTCTCTTTGTAATACCCACACCTTGGTTTCCTCTCTGAAGTCATGCAAATGAGGCAGACATTTTCTTATTTCCTTCTAAAAAATGTCTTAAGAGTAGTATGTAACTTGATACAATAAGCAAGGCAGAGAACCAAGTGATAACCCTCTTCTTGGTCTCTGAAATTTCATAAAATATCATCACCCTGTTTGGATCTTTTTCATATACAGTGATATGAAATGACATTTTCTTGTATTTTCACATTTTTAGGTCAGTGACATCCTATCTCCTAATTAGTGTTCTGTTGCAGTTGTGTAAATGTAGACACATTCCCTTGGTATAATAATAATGCTTTACTGAGAATGTTATTCTAAAATATTTCAAAGAAAAAAATTCCAGTTTTCTCCTTTATCCTTTTTTCAATTTTATTAAGTTAATAAAAATTTTAAATGTAACACTAAGAGTATGATATATCTACATATCCATTAAAGAGAAGAGGATTGCAGAGGTTTTAAAGCACTTCCACAAAATCTTTGAAACCATTCTAATTAAGATGTGAAGTCTAATGTCCTTTTCTTTGATTGGAGGTAGAATGCAGTGGAAGTGATACCTCATGAATTCTGTGACCAGGTCCTAAAAGACAGTGCCACTTCAAACTAGCTCTCCCTTGAAACATTAACTCTTGCACCCCTGACACCATACTCTGAGCTATCATATAGGCTTTCTAAGGCATAGCTGCTAATTCAGGTCCTAGGCAGCAATAAGCATTAAATACAAGACACACAGGAATCCTGTTAGATAGCTCCAACCTCAGGCACCATTTGACCACAACCATTTGAGAAATGGTGAGAATGAACAAGTTGAGACCAGTCAATCCCCAGAACTCAAATACAACATCATAGAAAAGCAATCATCTATTAGTACTAAGTCTGAGATGGTTTGTTTTAACACCATGAATAACCAGAAAATATTTTAATGCCACATAGAGAACTAGAAAATATTTGATGTCATAGTCAAACTTAAAGTGTAGGGTCTTCACTTTGGAACTAAGATAAGAGCAGTAGCTGGAGGAGGCTAGTTTGTTAGGAAGAAGAAAAAGAAGAAGAAGGAGGAGGAGGAGGAGGAGGAGGAGGAGGAGGAGGAGGAGGAGGAGGAGGAGGAGGAGGAGGAGGAGGAGGCGGCGGCGGAGGAGGAGGAAGAATTAGTAGTTGTTGTTGTTTGTGGTCATGAGGAGTTTGTTAGTGAGAACCTAAATAAAAGTAAACAGTCATCAAAAGTTAGAGGAAAGGAAACTCTTTGTTACGTAGTTGTATGAAGTTTAGAATAAACATACCTAATGAACTGGATGATCTGCCTAAGAAAATTTCTAGACATAGTTTTGAACACTCCACCTGATTTCTTTTTTTTAAATAAGATTTTATTTATTTATTTGACACAGAGAGAGAGATATCACAGGTAGACAGAAAGGCACGCATAGAGAGAAGGGGAAGCTGACCCCTTGCTGAGCAGAGAGCCCGATGTGGGGCCTGATCCCAGAACCCCGGGATCATGACCTGCCTGAGCTAAAGGAAGAGGCTTCCTTCTGAGCCACCCAGGTACCCCACCACCTGATTTATTTAGCTGCTTATAATAATATGGAGAAGAACTGAAGAAATAAGAGCTCTTAAAAAGTAATTAAATATAAAGAATAGAAGACTTGGGTTCAAAAAATAAAATGGCTCTCATTTCCATTTCCATTTCTAGATGGAAATCTATTCTCAAACTAGGAAATAGCTTTCAGGCAAAGATCAGATTCAAACACTGTCAGGAAAACATGGTCTAAAGATGACCTTAAAGCAGTTTGTAAGATTACAGAAGGATTTAAGGTGGTTCGTACACCTCTTTCAAGCAGAGAGAAAGCCATCTGAGAATCTTAAGAGCATACTTTACATTTTATCTCAATTAAAAGTTAGGGCTTCTAACGGTGTTTTAGGGCATTATCCCACAGAAATTTGGGGGGGAGTTGAGAGTAAAGATTTTGCCTCAAAATTCTTTAAGTGAATGGGTTTTCTTTAATAACATGAAACTGAAGAAGATTTTTTGAAAAACCCATAAAAATTTTAAGATAATCATACTACCAGAAACTACCAGATTGGACTAAAAGGGATAGTAATTGTGTGAAATAAAAAGTATCCTCAGTATACCCAAACTTCTTTGGGAAGAAAACAGAGGAGGGTCTTCAGCTATAGTCATGGGTTACATTTTAGGCAAAGGAAATAAATTTCAAAGAGAAGAACCATGGGCAATTTGCAAATAGCTGAAGGGTGCCGTTGTCAAAGAAATGGTAACATATGCTTGTCTCAATTTCAGATTTATAACATAATAGTTATTTTCTATGTCTCCTATTTTTCTTTTCCTTTCTTTCCTTTTTCCCCCTCCCTATATGAGAATATCTAACTTCTGTTTCTTTTGCCACTGTATTTTGGGTGACAGGCAGATCACTTCTTTCACATTTGTATGTGATCCAGAGTACACTCAAGAGGCTATTCCTGGAAAACATGCCCAAGGTCAACTGGATTCCATTTAGATGATTGCATCCTAGACATTCAACCTGAGACTGAATGTCTCCTGGATAACATTTTAGGAGATGCTACAGAAGTGAGCAAGCATTTGTCACATGAGAAAAAAAAGTAAATAATTTGGGCCCAATGAATGGACCTAAAATCCTTCTGTCAAGAGGTTTATAAGCTATTTGGCAAAAGATATGGCCAGACAAATGATGTGAATCAATCATCACCACATAACACTCTAAATAAAGCTCCTTTAGGAAAATTTTTTAAAAAGAGGTATAATCTAATTTCCCTGTCCTTAAATATGTTTAGCCTTGATGACTCAACTTTAGCAAATAGAATCTGGAAGGGGTAAGCTGCATGATTTCCAAGGATAAATCACTCCTTAGTCCCAAGGCTCTCTTAAGATACCTGCTTTTGGAATCCAACTCCCATGCTGTGAGGTGATCCAGAGTCAGTCAGTTGTAGATGTCTAAGCTGACTACCACAGCTGAGATCTCAGCTAACAATCAGTATCAACCACTATGCATGTGAAGAGGAAGCTTTCAAGGTGGCTCATGGTTACTATCTGACAGCAACATAAGAAGACCCAATAGCTAATCTCAAATTCCAGAACTGAAAGAGATAAAATCAATAAAATTTTTGTTGTTTTATTCCATTAAGTGTGGTATACCTTTCTTATGTCTTTAAGTAACTGGACAGGGACACAGACACAGACACAGACACACGCACACACACACACACACACACAATCTGGAATAGTCTCTAATGCATATTAAAAATAAAAAGGAAGAGGGGTGCATAGTATATAAAAATTGTTGTATTTTATTTCTTAAATATGTTGCTTGAGACATTTCTTTTATCTCAGAATTGGTAACTAGGATGTAAAGCTGAGGAACAAAAGGGATTTTATTACTTCACAGTCAGAGCTGAAAACAACTGAGGTCATACCCTTCCTTAAGGCTTATCTAGTAACAGCTGAATGGCTCTGCTATGCTAGCCACCTCTTCCTTGTATGTCAGTGATTGGGAGGGTCTGGGCAGGTATCCAAAAAGTAATCTGAATCCTAGATCATAAAGTTAGAAATGGAATATTGGACTTTTTCCTCCCTGCTCAGAGGGGAAATGAAAGGGTCTCTTCTTAAATCCCTTTCCTACACACCAGGGTGGCTCATTTAGTTAAGCACTGCCTGTGGCTCAAGTCATGATCCTGGAGTCCCCAGATCAAGACCACCATTGGGCTCCTGGCTCCACGGGGAGTCTGCTTCTCCTTCTGACCTTCTCCCCTCTCATGCTCTCTCTTGCTTGCATGTTCTCTCTCTCCCTCTCTCTCTCTCTCTCTCTCTCTCAAATAAATAAATTTGAAAAAATATTAAATTCCTTTGTCTATCCAAGTGAGAAGAGCTCAAAGAGATTTACTTGTAAATGTTGAGTGGCCAGCAAGAAGAGATAATTAGCATACTTTCTCAAAAAGGGTGATCTGCTTTGGCAATGGAGTTTCCAATATTCTTTCTATAGCTATTTCAACAAGTAGTTCTCTCAACAAGAAGGTAACCATTTTAGAAATGAGCAGAGGACAGGGGAAGAGGAATGGAAGTACGTGAGTCTTTATTCTGGCAAGAATGTATAAATATTCTATGGGTTATATGGACATGTGGAAGGTTTAACCATCTTGCTGGTGCCTTATCATTGAAGGCAGGAACTCTAGTACTAAAAAAGTGAGATATAGTAAGATATATTTTGAGATGGGAAGTAAAGGAGTTGTGGAAAAATTCATATTGAGGCCATATCTACATTGTGAAAGCAGAGGTGGAATATTGCCACTTCTACTTCTAGAACATGCAAACTCTGCCACCCAACACACACACACAGCCAAAAACACTATTGGCAAATGAATTTGCCATACAGAGGACTTAGCACCAAATATTTATTATTTGTCCTTAACAGAATAAGGTTGTTGAGAGTTGGTCTAAAAAATTGATATACTCCTGCAAATAGTAACAAAAAGAAAACTGAAATGGCTATACTAATATCATAAATATATGTTTCATAACAAAGAATACTGCCAGGCATAAGAAGGATCATTTAATAATAATAAGTGGGTCAATTTATCAAGAGAATATAAAAATCCTAATAGGTTACATATATAACAGAGTTTTAAAATACATGAAGAAAATCTGGTAGAACTACAAAGCAAAATAGACAAATATGCAATTATACTAGATATATAAAAGTCTTTCTCTTAACATTTGATAGAATAGATAGAAAATTAGTAAAGATATTAAAAATATGAATAGCACTAACAATAAACCTGATCTAATTGACATTTATAGAACACTCCATCCAGCAACAGGATAATACACATTTTTTTTCAAATACAGACACTTTATAGAAAAAATAGATATACCATGCTCTGCGTCATAAGGCAAATGCTTTAAAATAGTCCACAGTGTGCTGATAACAATAGAATTATAAATCAGTAATAGAATAACATCTAGAAAACTTCCTAAGTGTTTGGGAACTGAACAACACACTTCTGAATAATCCCAAGAAATTGGGGGGGGAATCAAAAATTATTTCTAACTAAAATGGAAAATATGACATACCAAAATGTGTAGGTTGTATATAAAACAGTACTTAGAGGAAAATTTTATAGCATTTTATGCTTACATTAGAAAAGAAGGAAAGTGTTAACTCAAACCCTAAGCTTGTACTGAAAGAAACTAGAAAAAAAAATCTGACCCTAAAGAAACATAATAAAGGGAAGTTTTACAAGAGATGAAATCAGTAAAATGGAAAACAAAATAAAAGAATAATATCACAAGCTGATTTTCTCAATGAAACTAAAAATTAATAAATGCCCTATCCAGACTGATAGGGGATGAAAAAAAAATGCCAGGATGAGCAAATACTGATAGTAATTGTCTTTACACATTCTATAGAAATTAAAAAAAAATAAATACCAGACAACTTTATGCTTATAAGTTCAGTAACTTTGATGAATAGACATTTCTCTTGAAAGGGAAATATCACCAAAGCTCATTCAAAATGAAATAAGAAATCTGTGTGGCACTATGCCTATTAAGATAATTAAGTTTTTGGGTAAAAATAGTCTACAAATAATATTCCAAGCCTAGATAACTTCACTAGTGAATACTACTGAACATTTAATAAAGAAATAATCCCAATTCTATACAAACACTTTTAGAAAATTAAAGATGAAAAATTCTTCTTAGCTTTGAGTCTAGCATTACCTTGAATTTTTAAAAAAATGAAAAGACATTAGGAACAGAACAATATCCCTCATGAGCACAGATGAATAAATTCTTTTTAAAAAATACTTATTTATTTTTGAGAGAGAGAATGTGTGTGAGAGTGAGCATGGGGAGGGGCAAAGGGAGAGAAAGAGTATTGTAAGAAGACTCCCTGCTATGCACAGAGCCCAATTTTGGTCTCCATCCCACCACACTGAGATCATGGCCTGAGCTGAAATCAAGAGTCGGACACTTAACCCACTGAACCACCCAGAGATTCCTGATGAATATATTTTTTTAAAGATTTTATTTATTTATTCATGAAAGACAGAGAAAGAGAGAGGCAGAGGCAAAGGGAGAAGCAGGCTCCCAAAGGAGCAGGGAACCTGAGGTAGGACTCGATCCTAGGACCCTGGGATCATGACCTGAGCTGAAGGCAGACACTTAACCATCTGAGACACCCAGGGGCACATGATGAATATATTTTTAACAAAATTTTAGCAAATCAAATCTAACATTATATAAAAATGATAATTCATCATGATCAAATGGGATTTATTACATGAATGCAGGTTTGGTTTAATATTTGAAAAAATCAGTAAATTCATATTAGCAGACTAAAGAAGAAAAACCATATAATTATCTAAACATTGCAGAAGATCATTTCAAAAATTGCAGTGCCCACTCATGGAAAAAAATCATAAAAGAACAGTAAGGAAAACAAAACAAAACAAAACAAAAAGAATGCCCTCAATTTGACAAAGATTGTTTATGAAAACTCCATAGATGACATCATTGTGTCGAAACATAAAGGTTTTTCTTCTAAGATCAAGAATAAAGCAAGGAAACACACCCTCAAACACTTCTATTTAATACTATGGTGGAGGGTTTATTCAGTGTAATAAGGCAAGGAAAAGAGATCCAGATTGAAAAGAAATAAGTAAAGCCATCTTTATTCTCAGATTACATAATAGTCTATAAAGAAAATCTCATGTCATATACCAAAAATGCATAAAATAAGGTTAGCATTATAGAATACTAGGCCATTATAGAAAAATCTATTTTTTGTATACTAGTGATAAGCAATCATAAATTGACATTAAAATACCATTGATAGCACTAATAATAAGAAATACTTAGGTATAAATATGGCAAAATATGTGAAAAATTCTACACTAAGAACTATAAACTGTTTGAGAGATTACAGATGACATAAATTAGTAAGGAAATATAACTTTTTCATTGATGAGAAGACTCAATACTGCTAATATGACAATTTTACTCAAATTGACCTGCAGATTCAATACAAACTCAATGAAAATCAAATCAGGCTCTTTTTTTAGGAATGAGAAAACAGATTATAAAATATGTATTGATGATGGGCACCTTGGCTCTTTCCACAGTTTGGCGATTGTGGTCATTGCTGCGATGAACATTGGGGTACATATGGATGGATAAAGAAGATGTGGTACATATATACAATGGAATACTATGCCTCCATCAGAAAGGATGAATATCCAACTTTTGTAGCAATATGGACTGGACTGGAAGAGATTATGCTGAGTGAAATAAGCCAAGTAGAGAAAGTCAAGTATCACATGATACTTGCAGTGCATGAGGGGTAACCTGGAGGACAGTGGGAGAAGGAAAGTAAATGGGAAGTAGGGTAATCCAGGGAGAGAAATGAAACATGAGAGACTTTGGACATAGAAAAAAACTGAGGGACTTGGAGGGATGAGGGTGGAGGGATGAGAGAGCCTGGTGGTGGGTACTGGGGGCACCTATTGCGTGGAGCACTGGGTGTGGGGAATGGGGAATGAATCTTGGAACACTAGAAAAAAAATATAAGTAACAATAAAAAAAATTAAATTAAAAAAATAAAATAAAATATGTATTGAAATACAGAAGACTTTGAATAGAGAAGAAGAAGAACAACAACAACAAAACAACAACTTTGAAGAACAAAGTAAGATAATTTATACTATCTAATTTCAAGACATAAGCTATAATAACAAACTATGGAACTGTGTAGGAGGTTCAAAACAGACACACATATACCATGCTTTTTTTTTTTTTTTTTTTTTTTTTTTAGCAAAGATGCCAAAGCAATTTAATTGAGGGAAATCATTATTTTCAACAAACTGGAATGATTTGGTAAGAATAACAAATACTTACATAAATAAAACTTCGACCTCTACTTACATCACAAGTTATACCATATCATTATTACCTTAAAATGGATCACATACCTAAATCTAAGAGCTAAGTTCATAAAATTTCTAGTAGAAAACATTGGATAATATCTTAGAAACTTTGGATTTGACAAGGGTTTCTTAACTAAGACTTAAAAAGTATGAATTATTAAAGAATAAAATCAAGAAATTGCTCTTCAGCAGGAGAAGATGCACTCTTCTAATGCTACCATTGTGGGGAAATAAATGCCTGGGAAGATGGCAAAGTAGGAGGCTTCTAAGCCCATATTGTTCCACTGATACAACTAGATATGACTGGCACTGGCATAAATAACACAGAAAGTGATCCAAGGACTGGCAGAACAAACTCCACATTTAAGGAGGTAGTAAGGGTGAAGATGCTGTTTGGGAGCAAAACAGACCTTGACCATCTATAGTGGGGCGGGATCTAGTGGTGCTATGAAGAAGGGCAAAAAACAGACTATCACACAGGGAGCCGGCACAAAGATGATGAATCTCCATAACACTTGGCTTTGAAAGCAAAAGAGTCTGAATCTCAGGAGTTCTTACAGCTAGTGGGACTTAAAGTTTCATAGTTTGAAAATTGGCAGGCTCAGCTCTGGGCTACGTCAGAGGGCTTTAGGAAGCAGAATCCTCATCCTCAAGGAGATAACCATGACAAACAACTGGCAGAGATACAGCATGGAAGTATCAGTTTGAAAAGCACCAGGGGCAGATGGGAGAGAGTGATTTACTCATCTCAGAGCATAATCCAAAGAGGTAGAGATCACAGTGAAACCCCTCCAGGAGCAAAGCAGTGGACAGGCACCACTTATCTCATCTAGGCCTCAGCATAAACCTGTAGCACCTGTGGGAAGAAGCACAGTGCCAACTATGGCTACCTAACATGCTTATGCCGAGTCCTGAACCCCTGTACTTTGTTGATTCACTTTGCTTAATCCCCTGTTGATCCCCCCCTTGTTGATTCCCCTGTGTTTTGTTGATTCCAAGTCATGCTTGCCTCAGTTCCCCGGGCTGTGGCTCCCATGCCCAGAAGACCAGCAAAAACCTTTCCAAACTTCATCTCTACCCACAACTTTTGTGGGGTCCCAGTTCCAGTGGCAGTGTGGCAGGTCATGTTTTGCAAACAGACCAGCACATACCTTGTTAAGAAATCACCCACATAGTAAGGGATCAAACACTGCCCACAACAGGCAAAGTGAACCTCTGCAGACAACTGGGCTGAAAGAAAAAGCAGCCAGGACTCAACAGCGGGACACATGCATAGGAGACACTCCCTGGAACACCAGCTCCTGGGAAACAGGAGACACTACACTGCAGGGGACTATAGTACATCTTCTTCATAAAGCTATTACCTTCAAGAGCAGAGGACATGACTAACGTGCCTAACACAGAGAAACAGAGAAATACGTGGAAATGAAAAAAGTGGACAAAACCACAGCAAGAGACCCAAGTGAAATGGATATAAGTAATATGCCAAATAGAGAATTTAAGTAATGATTGTAAAAATACTAACTGGACTGGAGAAAAGAGTGGAGGACATTGATGAGACCCTTAAAGAGATTTTTTAAAAAGCCAGAAATGAAGAACACAATAAATGAAATTTAAAATACACTTGATAGAAAAAACAGCAGACCAGAGGAAGCAGAGGAATGAATTAACAGCCTGAAAGATGGAGTCATGGAAAGGAAGTATGCTGTCCAGAGGAGAGAAAAAAATAATTATGAAAATGGGAATAGACAGGAAGGTCAGTGACTTCAACATGTGTAATAACATTTTCATTATATGGATCACATAGAAGAGACAGAAAGGGGCAGAAAATTTATTTGAAGAAATAATTGCTAAATACTTCCATAACTTTGGAGGGGGGGAAGAAAGAAAAAATTGAAAGCAGCAAGAGAAAAGAAGACAATTACATACAAAGGAAAGCCCAAAAGTGTATCAACAGATTATTCAGCAGAAATTTTGCTGGGAGTTGCAGGACATATTCAAAATGTTGAACTGGAAAAATCTGCAACCAAGAATATGCATCAGGGCTATCATTCAGAAAAGGAGAGATAGAGAGTTTCTTAACCAAACAAAAACTAAAGGAGTTTATGACCACTAAGTCAGTCCTACAAGAAATATTAAAAGGGACTCTTTGAGTGCAAAGGAATTACCGTAAGTGAGGGTATAAAAATTTAGAAACATAAAAGCAGTAAAAATAAGTTTATCTTTAAAAATAAGTCAAGGGATTCACAAAAATAAAAGGATATAAAATATGACACCACATACCTAAAATATGGGGGAAAGGGCAGGAGTAAAGAACTTAAGTGACCATCAACTTAATATAGATTGCTGTATGCAGAAGATGTTAAATACAAACCAAGTAGTAACCACAAATCAAAACCCAGTAATAATATGCAAAAAAAAATAAAGAGAAAGGAATCCAAGTGTATCACAAAAGAAAACCAACACACTATGAAAGAGAACAAGAGAAGGATCAGAGAAAAACTACAAAAACAAATCACAAGTAACAAAATGACAATTAGTTCATGTATCATACATTCATACCTATCAATAATTCATATGTTTGTTTAAAGATTTTATATATTTATTTGTCAGAGAGAGAGCACTAGCAGGGGGAGTGGCAGGCAGAGCAGGTAGAGAAGGTAGAGCAGGCAGAGGGAGAAACAGGCTCCCCTCTGAACAAGGAGCCTAATGTGGGACTCAATCCCAGGACCCCAAGATAATGACTCAAGCTGAAGGAAGATGCTTAACTGACTGAGCCACTGAGGCATTCCTCAATAATTACTTTGAATGTGAACAGACCAAATGCTCCAATCAAAAGGCATAAGGTGATATAGTAAACCAAAAACCCCAAGAGCCATTATATAATGCCTATGAGAGATTCATTTCATACCTAAAGACACCTGTAGATTTTAAGAAAGGAGATGAAGAAATATTCATCATGCAAATGGATGCCAAAACAAAACCAAGGGAGTGGTAACTTCTATCAGACAAAATAGACTTTATTTTTTAAAATTTTGTTTATTTGAAAGATAGATACAGAGAGAGCACAAGTAGACAGAGTAGCACGCGGAGGAAGAGGGAGAAGCAGGCTCTCTGCTGAGCAGGGATCCTGATGTGGGGCTCCATCCCAGGACTCTGGGATCATGACCTGAGCCGAAGGCAGCTGCTTAACCAACTAAGCCACCCAGGCGCCCGCAAAGTAGACTTTAAAACAAAGACTGTAACAAGAGACAAGAGAGGACACTATATAATAATAAAGGCGACAACCTAACAAGAAGATATAACAATTGTAAATATTTATGCATCCAATATGGGAGCACCCAAATGAATAAAATAGTTAATGGTAAACATGAATTAATCAGTAATAATACAATAATAATAGGGGACTTTAACACCCTACTTACTTCAATGGACAGATCATCCAAACAGAAAATCAACAAGAAAACAGTGGCTTGGAATGATACACTGGACCAGATGGACTTAACAGATATACTCAGAACACTCCATCTTAAAACAGCAGAATATACACTCTTTTCGAGTGCACATGAAACATTCTCCAGAATAGGTCACATATTGGGCCACAAAACAAACTTAACAAATTCAGAAACATCAAAATCATATCATGCATTTTTTTATGACTACAACACTATGAAACTAGAAATCAACCATAAGTAATTATCTGGAAAGAGTATGAATCCATGGAGGTTATATACCATGATACTAAACAATGAACAGATAACCAGGAAATCAAAAAAGAAACCAAAAATTACACGGAGACAAATGAATGACCCAAAATCATTATGACAGTGAAAAAGGTGTTCAAAGGGAAATTTTCTGGAATAGAAACCTACCTCAAGATGCAAGAAAATTTTCAAATAAACAACCTAAGGAATTAGAACAAATAAAGAACAAATGAAATCCCAAACCAGTTGAACAAAGGAAACAATAAAGTTTAGAGCAGAAATAAGTGACATAGAAACTTAAAAAAGCAAAAATGCAAAACAAACAATAGAACACATCAGTGAAACCAGAAACTGTTTCTTTGAAAAGATCAACAAAACTGATAAACCTCTCACCAGACTCACCAAAAAAAGAAAAAAAAATAGGGCTCAAAAAAGTCAAATGAAATACAAACAATTGTATGAGAATTATGAAAAATTATATACCAAAAATTGGACAAAATAAAAGAAATGTGTAAATTCCTAGAAATATATAACTTCTCAAAACTGAAGCAGAAAGAAATAGAAAATTTGGACAGACTATCAGCCATGAAATTAAATCAGTAATCAAACAACTCCCAACATACAAAAGTCCAGCTCCAGACAGCTTCACAGACAAATTTTACCAAACATTTAAAGAAGCATTAACACCTATTCTCAAACTATTCCAAAAATTAGAAGAGGAGGACAATTTTCCAAATTTATTCTATGAGGCCAGTTTTACCCTGATACTGAAATCAGATAAAGACATCACAAAAAGAGAACTACAGGTCAATCTCTCTGATGAACATAGATACAAAAATGTTCAGCAAATACCTAGAGGAGAATACAGGCAGTAACCTCTTTGACCTCGGTCACAGAAACTTCTTGCAAGACATGTCTCAAAAGGCAAAGGAAACAAAAGCAAAAGTAAACTATTGGGACCTCATCATGGTAAAAATCTGCATGGCCAGGGAACCAATCAACAAAACTAAAACTCAACCTACAGAATGGGAGATGATATTTACAAATGATATAATAGATAAAGGGATTCAACACCCAAAGAATAATCCAATCAAAATGGGCAAAGACATGAACAGACACTTCTCCAAAGATAACATACAAATGGCCAACTGACTCCTAAAAAATATTCCACATCACTTGTCATCAGGGAAATACAAATCAAATCCACAATGAGATATCACCTTATGCTAGTCAGAAAGGCTAAAATTAACAAAACAGGAAACAAGAAATGTTGACAATGATGTGGAGAAAGAGGAACCCTCCTACACTGTTGATGGGAATGCAAACTGGTACAGTCACTCTGGAAAACAGTATGGATGTTCCTCAGGAAATTAAAAATAGAGCTACCCTATGACCCAGGAATTGCATTACTGGGTATTTACCCCAAAGATGCAGATTATGAAACGAAGGGGTACCTGCACCCCAGTGTTCATAGCAGCAATGTCCACAATAGCCAAACTGTGGAAGGAGCTGAAATGTCCTTCAATAGATAAATGGATAAAGATCTGGTTCATATATACAATGGAATATTACTCAGCCATCAGAAAGGATAAATACCCATCATTTACATCGACATGAATGGAACTGGAGGGGATTATGCTGAGTGAAATAAGACAACCAGAGAAAGACAAGTATATGATTTCATTCATATGTGGAATATAAGAAATAGTGCAGAGGATCATAGAGGAAGGGAGGGAAAACTGAATGGAAAGAAATCAGAGGGAGCCAAACCATGAGAGACTCTTGACTCCGGGAAACAAACTGAGGGTTGTGGAAAGGGAGGTGGGTGGGGGATGGGGTAACTGGGTGATGGGTGTTAAGGAGGACATGTGGTGTGATGAGCACTGGATGTTATATTCAACTAATGAATCACTGAACCCTACACCAAAACTAACAGTGTACTTTATTTTGGCTAATTGAATTTAAATTAAAAAAAAAAGAAAAAGGAACAAAAAATCCAACAATACATTAAAAAAGTCATTCAGCATCATCAAGTGGGAATTGTTCCTGGGATGCAAGGGTGGTTCGACATCTTAATCAACATCGTATATTACATCAATAAAAGAAAGGGTAAAAACCATTTGATCATTTCAACAATGCAGAGAATACCATTTGACAAAATACAAAATCCATTCATGATAAAAACCCTCAACAAAGTGGGATTAGAGGGAACATACATCAACATAATAAAAGCCTTTTATGAAAAACCCACAGAAAACATCATACTCCATGGGGGAAAACTGAGAGCTTTCCCCTAAGATCAGGAACAAGGCAAGGATGTCCAATCTCATTACTTTCATTCAACATAGTACTGGAAGTCCTAGCCACAGCATTCAGGCAATAAAAAGAAATGAAAGTCATCCACTTTGGTAAGGAAGAAATAAAACTGTTACTATTTGCACGTGACATAATACTATAAATCAAAAACCCTAAAGACTTTATCAATAAACTACCAGAACTGATAAATAAATTCAATGAAGTCACAGAATACAAAAATCAATGTACAGAAATCTGAGAAAGGGAGAGAGAGAGAAAGAGAGAGAGAGAAAGAAACCAAGAAAACAGACTCTTAACTATTGAGAACAAACTGATGGTTACCAGAGGGAAATGGGATGGGTGAAGTAGATGATGGGGATTAAGAGTATACTTATCATGATGAGCACTGAGTAATATATAGAATTGTTGAATCACTATATTTTATACCTGATATTAATATAACACTGGATGCTAATTATACTTGAATTAAACAATAAAAATAAATTTTAAAAATAAAAACAAAATAAAGGAACAGTTGTGAAAAATGAAACAGCAGAGAACCAACTAGGATAAAATACTTGCAAATTATATCTCTGACAAAGGACTCATATGTAGAATTTGCAACAAATTCTTAAAAGAATTCTTAAAGTTATTTTAAGATAAGACTACACTTTAGATAGCCCAACTAAAAATGGACATAAAATTTGAAGACATTTCATTAAAAGAAAATAACACATGACAAATAAGCACATGAAATATTTTCAACACCAATTGACTTGGGGAATGCAAATTAAGTCCTGCTAAGATATCCCTTGCTACTCATTAGAATGGCTAGAATTTTAAAAGGACTGATCACATTAGGTGCTAGTACCACTGAGAAACAACTAGAATTGTTATATTCTACATATTGGAAAATAAAATGACACAGCTACTTTAGAAAACAGATTGGCAGTTAAAAAAAAAAAATCAAACATATACCTACCATACAACCCAGCCATTTTATTCCTACTTACCCATGATAAATATGGGTTTCATTCTACACAAAACTTATTCATAATTATTCATAACACTTTTATAATAGTCAACACTGGATACAAAACGTCCAACAGATGAATGGCTAAACAAATTGTGGAATACTGTGGACTACTACTCAGAAATAACAAGGAAAAAACTAACATTACATGTAATAAAATGGCTGAATCTTAAATTAACTGTATTAGGTCAAAGACAAATATAAAGCACATAGTCCACAAATTCCTTTTATATAAAATTCTAAGGGTGCCGGGTGGCTCAGTTGGGTGAGCGACTGCCTCCAGCTCAGGTCATGATCCAGGAGACCCAGGATAGAGTCCCACATCGGGCTTCCTGCTTCTCCCTCTCTCACTCCCCCTGCTTGTGTTCCCTCTCTGGCTGTGTTTCTCTCTGTCAAATAAATAAATAAATAAATAAATAAATAAATAAATAAATAAATAAATAACTTACTTTAAAATTCTAGAAGATGCAAACTAATACATAGCGAGAGAAAGTACATCAATTTTGGCCTGTGGATGTGGAAGGGAGGAAAGAATTGACTTTAATGAGTATAAAGGAAATTTTAGGGGTGATTAATGTGTTTGTCACCTACATTGTAGTGATGGCTTCATGGCTGTTAATATATCTTAAAGCTTATAAGTTGTACATTTTGGATTTACAGATTATTGTACATCAATAAGTATTTAAAAAGAAATTACCAAGAATTGTTTATCAAAGAACAACATTAAGAGTTAAAGGAAAATTATGGACTAGGTAAATATATTTGCCACATGTATATTTTATAATGGACTTACAAGTAGAATGTATAATATAGTCAAAAATAAAGAAAAAATAAAGGCAATCCATTTTTAAATGGGCAAATATTTAAACAGACACACCATAAAAGAAGATACCAAATTCTCAATAAACATTTAAAAAGGTACTTAACATTATTAATAATTAGGGAATACAAATTAAAACTCTACAAGACCCATCAATACAGGTACAACTGAAGGAACTGACACCATCAAGTTCTTCACAATAATGTAGGATACCTGAAATACGAAGTTCTGGTTTAATGTTTATTATTACAATCACTTTGATAAACTAAAGTATATACTAAAGGTAACCATAAATATCCCCTATGGTCCAGTAATTTCAATCTTAAATATTAAGCAATGAAAATGAGTGTTAATTCTAAGAAGAGACATGTAAAATAATTTTCATAATTTTATTCATCATCACCCTAGTTTGGAAACAGCCAAATGACAAATAATTTTAGGAAAGGCATGGAATATTAGGTAAGAATGAACTCCCTAACATAAGGCATGAACTTGAAGTGGTTATAATTGTTATGTCACTATAGATTCATCAGTTGTGACAACTATCAATGTGGCAGGGCATGTTGACAATGGGGAAGGCCAGACAGAGGTGAGGACAAGGAGGTATACAGGAAATCTGTGTACCTTCCTTTTGATTTTGTTGTGAACCTAAAAGTACTCTAAAAAAAAAAGTCTTTGGAAAAAAATGAACTACTGTTTACACAACAGCATCAATAAATTCACACAAATAATGTTGAGTGAAGGAATATGGATACAAAAAAGTTACATTATTTCATTAATATAAAATTTTTATAGCTACTGAGTAGGAGGCTATAAAGGGAATCTTCTGAAGTTCTGGAAATAATCTAGTTATTTGGATCTATGTTATGTAAAATATCATGAAATTGTACAATTTTTTTTTGCCCTTTAAGTTATATTTTGTTTAAAAAAATGAAAACTAAGTGTAAATCCCTACAAATATAAACTCAAAAAACTGAATTTAGATACATACTTACATAAAAGCATACACAGACTCATAGATACTAAATACAAACTTGGATACATGCAAGTATACTAATGGACTATTTCTGAAAAGAGACACAAGCAACTAATTACAGGAAGGAATGGGAGCATATTTGTTTTTCATATTATATTCTTTTGTATCTTTTGGAATTTGTACCCTCTACATGTTATTTCCTTTTTTTTTTATTTTTATTTTTTATTTTTTTTTAAAGATTTTATTTATTTATTTGACAGAGAGAAACACAGCCAGAGAGGGAACACAAGCAGGGGGAGTGAGAGAGGGAGAAGCAGGCTTCCCGCCGAGCAGGGAGCCGGATGTGGGACTCGATCCCGGGTCTCCGGGATCATGACCTGAGCCGAAGGCAGTCGCTTAACCAACTGAGCCACCCAGGCGCCCTACATGTTATTTCCTATTCTAAAAAAATAAAAGGAGTTTAAGAAGAAGATTTTGTAATTAACAAAATATTATACCTCTGTTATGGAGTCTGTTTAACTTATATTAATCTTTTGGTTCTATAACCTGGGGAAATAACATTAAAAAACAGTTTGAAATAACCTAAATTAACATGGAGAAAATTGTACAAAACTTGGTTTAGAATTAGAATCCTAAAATCTCGTTTTTAATCCTTAATATTCATGAATTTAAGAACTTAAGCCAGATTTTCTAATAGAAGTTTTTCTCAATTAATTAATTACACAATTGAGAGTCCCATCCTTCTCATCCTAAAATGTCAAGAACATTGTGGGAAGAATAAAGAAACTTCAGACTATAGATTCTAGTATTTTATTGTTGTAAGACTGAGCTTTTGCATTACAAATTGGAATAACTTTTGCTATTGTATCCATTTTTTTGGTGCATTCTTCACTTCTTGCAGAGGTATAATTTGGGACATCATTTGGCCAAAAACTTAAGTAGCAGTAAGAATCCCAAGGCTTAACTTTGTAAAAAGTCAAGTTCAGAGAACTGAAATCATTGATGAATGTTAAGAAATTGATGTACATTGACCTTAGATTTATTCTCCAGAGAAGTTTTGATCAAACTGAAGAAAAGCATGTGAGTTTCCTTGCATTGGCTGCAAGTTAGAGACTCATGTCGATATGGCCTTTCCAGGGATGTTAGGCGCCAATGTTGAAACTGTACTTTAAAGAGCACCAAAGTTAAAATTCACAAGCTAAGGAACAACTTGTTTTCACAGCAACGAGAGCTGGCATGGCAAACACTTCTCAGTGGTGACTTACATACTTATTCAGTGATTTAGACTGCTTCTCTGGCACGGGTCAAATGGCATATTAACATGGGATATAATCCTTTCTCACTCTGTAGGCAATGGCTCAGTGTGATATTGGCACCATATTAAGCTTCATTAACCCTACAACACGTTGCCTTCTTACTCTTGGCACTCTCCTGCAGGCTGTAGGCAGTAACCCATGAGTAATCTGATTACCTACAACCGACTGTAGCTGCATGGAATGGAGGCTAACTACAGAGTGGAACACAATTACAGTCTTTTGAGATTCAATTAGAAAGCTGTTGGTAGAGCTTCCTTTCTGTAACTGGCTCCAATAACCCCTCGTGAACTGCACATTTCTTTAAGAGCTCATAGTAAATAATGAACTTAAAAAGCTTCACCTGTTTTTCATGTGCCTTTAAAAATTTTCCTGAAGTGCATAACAAACCAGGTTTTCAGTTAGAAACAATAAGTATTTCCATAGACTCTATGTGGGGTTATTATTTGTTTTTCCCTTCTCCCCAGGGGAACTATTATTCATCTCTTCCACAGAATTATTCTGATTTTAGTCTCTGTGAATAGGCATTGAAAATAATGCTGCTTAGCATGGAGCTGAACATTATCAAAGGCTAATTGTCCTTAAAACCTGAGGTTAAGAAAAATTGAGGTGTGCATTTGAAAAACCAAAATTAAAACAAGGATGTTCTAGACTGGATTATGTCATTCTGTGACATCTTGAACATCAATTACACTAGATACACATATCCATAAGGTGTCATTCTCTGCTCATTGGTGGTCTGAATTTCTAATTGCACATTTAAAATGAAATGTTTTAAAATGCATACTTGGAAGAAACATGGTAATTAGAAGATATGGAGTTAGATTAGAATGGAGTGTTTATCTACTGATAGTTTATCTACTGAAATACCTCATCTACTGAAAGTACCTCATCTTGCTTATTTATTGTGGGATTTGCTTTTTCTACTCTGAGAATTCTAGAATTAATATGAATTTTAGAGACAGACTTGAGCTTGCATCCTGGCTTTGGTACAATCTATGAACTCTTTAGATTTAATTTTTTTGAACCTCAGTTTTCACTATTTTGAAAAAGGGAATAAAAATACCTTTTGCCAGTGTTGTTGCAATGATTAACAGCACATGATAAAGGGAATGGCACAGGGTATGGTATAGGTAAACACTCAATATATACACACATGTGCTTTTCTTGCTTGCTAAATTTCTGTATTTCACTGGAACTGTCACTGGCTTATTGTGAAATCATCTTTGTTTTTACTACTATGTATAACAACTATCTTGTTTAATGACATAAGCATCTATTTTTTATGCCATGAAACTAGAGAATCATCACTAATTATTGAAATGCATTATTTATAGGCATTTATTTGAATCCCTGAGTTTCAGTAAGTGGTATGTGAGTATGACTGAATAGGATATTTTCCTTTTATTCCCATTGTCCTTTTTTCAATGAAAATGTGAATACACAATCAATTCATTAAATTCAACCAAGCTCCAAAAAAAACGAAAAACAAAAAACCTAACACTCCAGGCTAATGCCAGTTCCTTGACCTCTGTGAGGTGAATGCATGGAGTCTGAAAAATGAAAGCATTTTCCTATCTGAAATCTGGATGTTTATAAATGCTCAGAGTGTATGAAATTCTCTCCACTTGACTCTGCAACTGCTGAATGCTAAACACTGTCTTCATAATGGTGAAAAGGTATGACTGAGGAAATGACTTTCCTGCCTTGACTCTATAGATTGCCATGTGTCTGAGGCAACACTGTTAACTGCAGAAGCAGTTTGTATTTGATAGCCACTAGTGTGGGAAGTCATGTCACCCATTAGTATCCATGAGTCAGACAGCTTAGTTAAGCCTAGTCATCACTTAACATAATTTAATCAGACTACCATTTCTATTTTGTGATCTAACATGACATACCTCACTTTATCATTATCCATAATGAGTCACTCCATGTCAAGGGAACTGGTCAAGCTTAGCATTTGTTATTAATCACCAAGATTTTAGGGACAATTTTTCAAAGTTTCACAAACACACGTTGCTAGATTTCTATTATAATTAACTACAGCTGGCTCATTAATACAGGGAAGCCAAATGGAACTTTGAATTCCAATGTGTCTTGTCTCAATCTGAACTACTTTTCAAAGAACAACCTAAAGGTAGTGCTGGCTACATTACCAGGCATGGATACGTCTGGAAAAATAGAAAGCTGGTGTATGTTGGTTTATTTTTTTATTCTTGCTTTTCATTTAACCCTTAGGCATGTCCATATCACCAGTGGGAAATCTGGATCAATAATGGTTCAGATTAAAGGAATGGAATGTTTTATGGAGTTGGTTTCAACTTTTCAAGCATCAGATAAAATAAGCTTTTTTTAAAAAAAGTACAGAAACTCAGTTTGTAGACTCTTTGGTCAATACTGTTCATAACTTTCATGAAAGCATCGCAAGTCTTTTTCCTTTTTGGAGCTAAGCCTAGAGTAAAATAATCAACAAAACAAAGCTTGGCAACAAATTATTTTCATTTGTTCTCACCCCCTCATGCCTTCTTAAAAAAAATCTATTCCCTCATCCATAGCTAAGATTCTATTACCCCCGCTTCAACTAACAGACTAACAGATTTCATACTTTTCTGCCTCCAGAATTTGTACTTCCTACTCATCCTGATTTCTCCTACCCATGTATTTTTCTTTTCATATTGATCTTCTTTGAAAATACCACCAGCAGCTTTTACTTGTCTGTTCTTGTTCTTAGACCAACCTTAGTTGATTTATGTTTCTCTCACTCCATATACAGACTCTAAAAATATTAATAAATCAGATTTTACTGAAACTTTTCATAAAGAGAGTGTAAAGTTACAGTTATAGTTATAGTCAAATGGCCTCCAAATGCCCTCTAAACATATCTGCTTTGCTTCCAAAATTCCTCTTCTCTCAGGCTCTACCTCCTTTTTTAGAAAACTTTATCTCTTCTCCCATTGCATCCTGACTTCCTAATCTGGCTCAGCAAAACAAAGCATCTGCCTCAGCATCTGTGCTGGGTAGGGAGAGGGGTTAAGAGTGGTGATAGAAACAGTTTATTTCACTGTGAGTCGCACATTATTTTATCTAATCTTCACAACACTCCGAATGAGAAAATGGAGCATCAGAAAGGCTCAGTGCCCAACACCAAAATTAAGGGGCAGAGCTCAGAGTTGTACCAGGTTAGGCTAGCTCTGAAACCTTTGTCATTGCCACTGAACTACTATGAGGTAATTTTAGGTGATAGGTAAGCTTTTAAATATTTTGGTAATTAAGTACTTATTGTAATATATAATTAAAAATATGGTAGAACAAACATTATTTTACAGATACTATTGTTTAATTTAACAAAAACAAGCAGGTTGATTCAAATTTGTTTTCATATAAATTATTATAGTCTGGGTAGCCTATAGATGTGGGAAAAAACTAAATAAAGTGAAATACTATGATTGTATACTTTCTAGTTCTGCCAGCTGTTTTCTGTGAATCTCTATACAGTATTTAATTTCATCTCTGTGCTACCTTCTCTATCTAAAATGTCCATCTCACCCCATGTTTCCTCAATAAAATATTGCTTAAAATCACTCCTTTCATACAACCTTCTGCAGCTGACCAGACCCGCTCCTGAAAGATATGCATCCATACACTGACATGGCACTGACTGGAGTATATACTTTTTTGAGGTTATTTATTCATGTGTTTTTTTCCATTCTGTTTACCTCATGGCCTGGGACTTCCTAATTTATAACCCTATAGCTGTCTTTACTACAGCCCTTTGCTTAAACATAGGCACCCAGTAGGAACCCTCCTACATTGTTGGTGGAAACACAAGCTGGTGTAGCCACTCTGGAAAACAGTATGGAGATTCCTCAGAAAGTTGAAAATAGGGCACCTGGGTGGCTCAGTGGGTTAAAACCTCTGCCTTCAGCTCAGGTCATGATCTCAGGGTCCTGGGATCGAGGCCTGCATCTGGCTCTCTGCTCAGCAGGGAGCCTGCTTCCTCCTCTCTCTCTGCCTGCCTCTCTGCCTACTGGTGATCTCCCTCTCTCTCTCTCTCTGTCAAATATAATTAATAAAAGCTTTCAAAAAAAAGTTGAAAACAGAGCTACTCTATGACCCAGGAATAACACTGCTGGGTATTTACCCTAAAGATATAAACATTGTGATCCAAAGGGGCACATGCATCCAAATGTTTATAGCAGCAATTTCCACAGTAGCCAAACTATGGGAAGAACTTAGATGCCCATCAACAGATGATTGGGTAAAGAAGATGTGGTACACACACACACACACACACACACACACACACACATATACACAGTGGAATATTATGCAGCCATCAAAAAGAATGAAATCTTGCTGTTTGCAATGACGTGAATGGAACTGGAAGGGATTATGCTGAGCAGAATGAGTCAATCAGAGAAAGACATTTATATGATCTCTTTGATATGAGGAATTTGAGAGGCAGGGTGGGGGCTCGTAGGGGGTAGGGAAGGAAAAAAATGAAACAAGATAGGACTGGGGAGGGAGACAAACCATAAGAGACTCTTAATCTCAGGAAACAAACTGAGGGTTGCTGGGGGTTTAGGGATTGGATTGCTGGGTTATGGAGAAAAAATAATAAACCCAGTAAAAGATGCTAAAGAGATAAAGAAAAAAAAAAAGACTGTGTTCAAATCCCACCACCTATAGATTATTATCTCAGGAACTCAGGACAGACAAAATTTGAGTCTCTGAAGATTATATAACTTGTGAACTTAACATAAATAACTTACCAGATAGTGAATACACGTTACTGTTTTGTGTTTCTACCTCCAATATTAACGTGCAAAAAAGACTGACTAAGCTTCACCTCTAATTGTTACATGCTCTTACATGTAATTTAGGTACTATTCAGATAAATAATATTCAGCAAAATATCCATTTGCCCAAATGCTCATAAAATTTATATGAGGATTTATTTGGATGCACATGACTGAATGACACTAGTATATGAAAACTAGTATATGAAAAAGAAATCTTAAAATTGAGAAAAAGAGAATATGAATGGATGAATATTTGTGATCTCAAGAGACTATAAAATCCCATAGTTAGTATTTTGTTCAGACATAGCTCGATCTAGGGCATACAGGTAATGTTACCAGAGCTCTTTTTCTCTCCATCTCTTCTTTCCCTGTGTTAGATTTATTCTCCAGCAGTTTGTTTTCATAAGCAGCACCTGGGCTACCTAACTCTCTCAACTAGTATCCTTAAGATGGGAGCTTTTCTATTAGCATGGGTCTCAGTCTATTAGACCTGAAGGGCTTTTACTGGCCTTTATCAAGTTACAGGCCCACCCTAAAAAAAAAAAAAAAAACAGCTATGTCCTGTATGTTGAATTACTCTGATTGCCTCGCTTGTCCAGGGTTTTGGTAGAAGAAACTGATAGTCCCATCAGTTTCAGAAGAAAATGGATACTAGACAAATGTAAAATAAAAGGTATTCTGTCCAAAAAAGAGAGAGGTAGAATGAACAAAAGCATTCTATGTTATGTATATGTTATGTATGTATACATAACTATGTTATGTATAACACACATAGTTGGTGCTTCATGCGCATTCTTTCAGTATTCACTATTCCAATAACACACTAACACATCCTGTAGCCCTTACCTTTACCTCCACCGAAGGACATTCTTTTGGCCCAGCCAATTTACAGGGAAAGAAGGCAGGAAGGGGGATTGCCCCTGATAGCATCCCTCAAACAATGATTCAGGAAGAGGGGGTAGATACAGACCTCAGCTCCCTCTCTCCTCTGTCAAAGTATCTTGGAGGCATGAGTTGCACAATCTCTCAGAACTTGAGTAAGATTGGATACTAGTTGCCATAGTAGAAACCCATTTGGAAACATACTATTTATTGGCTTCTCTCCCTTCCCTGGCTCACTTCTTCATTTTTCTTCTTCCTAAGATAAACTTTCACATTAATTACTTATGCAAAACTACTGAACTTGGGGTCTGCTTCTAGGGGAAATCCAGTCTTCCTCACACCCCCCAAAAAACCTGGTAAGAAATACTTACTCATTTCCAAACTTTCCTGAGTAGAATTTTCTCATTGCAATTATTTTCATGAAGACTAAATAGTTACATTGGGATGGTTATTATTTTATCTATGATATTTGAATATAAGGAAAAATCCTCTAGATGAGTAAACATAATGGCTGAGAACACACTAGATGGGATGCAGGTGAGGGGTATACTTCTTCCCGCCTGCCACTCCCACATTTTCTTCCTACTGAAAATTTCTTCTTTTGCTGTCATGTTAAGGGTATCTAAGACTCATGAAAGATTTTTAAACCAGGTTTAAAAACACTTGAAAAAGAACAAAGCTGGAGGTATAACAATTTCAGATTTCAAGATATACCACAAAGCTGTAATAATCAAAACAGTATAGTACTAGCACAAAAGCAGACACATGAATCAATGTAACAGAAAAGAGAGTCCAAAAATAACCCACACTTACAGTCTCAATAAATGTATGACTAAGAAGGAAAGAATATACAATAGGAAAAGTGGTGTTGGGAAAACTGGGCCACTTTCTTACACCATCCAAAAAAATAAACTCAAAATCAATTAAAGACATAAATATGAGACCTGATACCATGAAATTCCTAGAAGAAAACATAGGCATTAATTTCTTTGAAATCACCCATAGAAATATTTTTTTTTAGATATGTCTTCTGAGGCAAGGGAAACAAAAGCAAAAATAAACTATTGACAGAACCAAAATAAAAATCTTTTGCATAGAGAAGGAAACCATCAACAAAATTAAATGGCAAACTACTGAATGGGAGAAGATATTTGCAGATGATATATCCAATAAGGGGTTAATATCCAAAATATACAAGGAACTTATAAACCTAACAAGAACAACACAAACAAAACAAAACAAAACAATCCAAATAATCTATTTTTTAATAGGTGGAGGACACAAGTAGACAGTTCCAAAGAAGACATTTCCACCAGATATATGAAAGACCACTAATAATCAGGGCAATGCAAATTAAAACCACAATGAGATATCACTTTACACTTGTCACACAGGCTAAAATAGAGAAACACAAGAAATAACAAGTGTTGTGAGGATCTAGAGAATAAAGGAACCCCCATGCATGACTGGTGGGAATGCAAATTGGTGAAGCACTGTGGGAAACAGAGAGGAGATTCTTCAAAAAATTAAAAATAGAAGTGCCATAAGATCTAGTAATTCCACTATTGGTTATTTACCCAGAGAATATGGAAACACTAATTTGAAAAGATATATGTCCCCCTATTTTATTGCAGCATTATTTATAATAGTAAGATATGGAAGCAACCCAAGTGTCCATCAATAATGAATGGATAAAGACACACACACACACACACACACACACACACACATAAATGGAATACTACTCAATCATAAACTAATGACATCTTGCCATTGCAACAAAATGGATGGACCACAACGCTAAGTGAAAAGTAAGTCAGAAAGAGACAAATGCCATATGATTTCTCTCCTATGTGGAAGAAACAAAACAAATGAACAAAGAAAAAGAGGGGGGGACAACAATCACTCTTAAATACAGAGAACAAACTGGTGTTTGCTAGAAGAGAGGTAAATGGAGGGGGGTGGGGATGGGTGAAATAGATAAAGGGAATTAAGAGTACATTTATCTTCATGAGCACTGAGAAATCTACACAACTTTTGAATCATGTTTTACACTTGAAACTAACATAACACTGTATGTTAATTATACTTGGGGGGAAAAGAAAAAATGTTTGGCTCAAATGTAAGCTCAGTTTTCAAATCTGATGCAAGAAAAACACAATCAGAGGTGGGGGGCAAGATGACCGAGAAGTATGAAACACTGTTTCAACAGGTCCCTTGAAGTGAGCTAAATATTTACCAGAACACTCTGAACACCCATGAAGGTCGGCCTGAGATGTAAGACCACACACTTCTGGATCTCTTCGGGGGCAGAAAAGCATCAGTGGAGAGGCAAAGCAGATGGACCTAATGAGACGAATTTCAGAGGAAGAACAGAAGAGGGAGGGAGCCACTAGAAGTGACCCATTGGAAACCCCAATATTAAAGGTACCTGTGCTTGGGGACCAGCATCAACTTGGAGTCTGATTAAAAGCACTCAAAAGCAAAGGGTCCTAAGGGGCAACTGGTGGAATCTGATTCCTGATGGCCACAGGCATAGAAATAAAACTGCAGTCCCTGGAGGGCCAGAGCCGGGCCTGCCTGCACCTGAGTGAGCCAATGGCTTTCCACTGCTTGCACCACTGCTCTGGCTGGGCAAACCCCCGTTGGCACCAGAGGCTCCTCATGCAACGGGTGGGACCGCTGGATCCCAGAGCACCCAGCATGGGTGTGAGCCATAGACAGTGGTCTTGTCAACGGCAGGTTTGCCCAAACCAGTATCGTTCACAGTTTCTGTGGCACAGGGGTGCAGAGAAAAGTGGGGGCCTCAGGTGGCCTTTCTGGCAGTAGCTACCTGTGAGAGGTGGTTGTGCAGGGGATCTTGCAGAGGTGGAGTCTATATGTTCTGGACCATCCAGAGGGGAGCAGGCTGAGGCCTCTGAGAAGGAGATTTGGGTGCAGACAGTTTACTTTGCTCTGACTCTCTGAAAAGCCTCAAAAACCCACAAGAGAAAAAAACCTCCAGAGAACAAAAGACTGAAAAAACAGTTTCCATAAGGGCGCCTGGGTGGCTCAGTTGGTTGAGCAACTGCCTTCGGCTCTGGTCATGATCCCGGAGACCTAGGATCCAGTCTCATATTGGGCTCCTTGCTCGGTGAGAAGCCTGCTTCTCCCTCTCTCACTCCCCCTGCTTGTGTTCCCTCTCTGGCTGTGTTTCTCTCTGTCAAATAAATAAAATCTTTTAAAAAAACAAAAACAAAACAGTTTCCATAGAGCCCAGCCCATTGATAGGGGGAAGGGTGACTCAGCCCAAGCAAGACTGACTGAAAAACAACTCCCTCCTTCAGAAGGCAAGCCAAAAAAACAAGAGGACAGCCACACAGGGGCTCCATAAAACTAAAACCCCAACATCTGGGGGAAAAAAAAACAATATATTAAGCTCTATGATAACTGCCCCCAAACCTGTATATTTTACAGATACAACTTTTCATTCTTGCATTTCTTTTCATTTCTTTTAATTATTTTAAATTTTAAATTCATTCTCATGATTCTTGTTCTTTTACTTTTTTAACCTACTTATTATCACAACTTGATGTTTAATACAACATTCCATAATTGCTTTTTAACTTGAACATTTTTCATACATATACCTGTGTTTTTCTTTGTTTGTTTCTTTCTTTTTCTTTCTCTTTTTCCTTCTTTCCTTTTTTAAAAAAAATATACATACAGATATAAGCTTTAAGGTAATCATTCTTTCCTTTTCAATACTACCCCTATATATAAATCAGTTTTAATTTCCCTATATCTTTAGAAAGTTGAGTCCTCTAACAAAAATTACAAGATATACCCAGGAGGAACTGAAATTCTTTCTTCACCCATATCAAGGGTTTGTAACCACCTTCCCATCTTTTCTGTCAGTGTTTCTGTGTATTTGTTTTTGCCTCTGTACTATATAAATCTTATTCTTGGTAACCGTTGGGGCTGAGTTTTGCTTTTTTTCCTCCTTTCTTTTACTTTTGATGGTCTTTTTCTTCATTCTTTTTTGTTTTTGTGCCATATTGGAGAGCCACGTTGGCTGAGTATTTTCTTTCTTTTTTTTCTCTCTTTCTCTTTTTTTCTTTCTTCCTTCTTTTTGGTGGTGACTTCTGATTGCTCCAAAACATTTCAACACACAACTTGCCTAGAACATGGTTGATATATTCAGCTATACATCCTCTCAACCACCTCTCACCAAATGACTCGCAGTAGGAATACCCAACAGAAGAAAAATTCAGAGACCAACCTCTGTCACAGAACAACTGGATATGGACATAAACAATATGACAGGAATGGAATTCAGTGTAGCAGTTATCCAAACAACAGCTAAGTTGGAAAAGACCACTAATGGCAACAGAATCACTAAGGGCAGAAGTGAAAGCTGATCTGGCAGAGGTTAAAAATGCTATCAATGAGATCCAATCTAATCTAAATACTTTAACAGCTAGGGTAAGTGAAGCAGAAGCTCGCATTAGTGATCTAGGAGAGAGATTGATTGAGAAGGAGGAACAAGAGAATTCTTGGAATAATCAGCTAAAATCCCATGAAAATAGAATTGGAGAAATAAATGATGCCATGGAACACTCCAATAACAGAATTATTGGGATCCCTGAGGGAGTAGAGAGAGAGAAGCCTAGAAGATATAGTTGAACAAATCCTGGATGAAAATTTCCTTAATCTGGGGAATGAAACAAGTGTTCATTTCCTAGAGGCAGAGGGGACACCGCCCCCAAGATCAACAAGGCTAGAAAGACCTCCAGGCACATAATTGTGAAATTCACAAATAATAAATTCTGAGAATATGTCTTAAGGACAGCAAGGGGGAAGAGATCCCTTACGTACAGAGGGAGGACCATCAGAATAACATCAGACCTATCCACAGAAACCTGGCAAGCCAGAAAGGGCTGGAAAGACATATTTAGGAAACTAAGTGAAAAAAATATATATGCAACCAAGGATACTATACCAGCAAGGCTGACTTTCAAAATGGAAAGAGATAAAGAGCTTCCAGGACTGCAAGGTCTAAAAGATTACATGGCCACCAAGCCAGCACAATAAGAAATATTAAGGGGGGTTCCATAAAAGAAGAAAGAACCCAAGAGTGACACAGAACAGAAATTTACAGAGACAATCTATAAAAACAAGGACTACACAGGCAACATGATGTCAATAAGAATGTATCTTTCAATAATCACTCTCAATGTGAACAGCCTAAATGATCCATAAAGCAGCACAGGGTTGAAGACTAGATAAAACAACAGAACCCATCTGTATGCAGTCTACAAGAGACATATTTTGAATCTAAAGATATACCCAGACTGAAAGTGAAGGGATGCAGAACCATCTTTCATGTCAGTGGGCTTCAAAAGAAATCTTGGATAGTGATTCTTATACCAGAAAACTAGACTTTAATATAAATACTGTAGTCAGAGATACAGAAGGACACTACATCATTCTTAAAGGGTCTATACACCAAGAAGATCTAACAATTGTAAATATTTTTTGCCCCCAACAGAGGGAAGGAAGCTAACTGTTAAGCAAAATAAAGAGTCATACTGATATGAACACATTAATTGTAGATCTTAACATGCCACTCTAAGCAATGGGAGATCATCTAAAGAGAAAATAAAAACAAAACAAAACAAAACAAAAACAAAAAAACAAGAGTTTTGAATGACACATTGGACCAGATGGATCTCAGATATATTCAGAACATTCTACCCTAAAACAGGAGAATACTCATTTTTCTTGAGGGCACATGGAACTTTCTCCAGAATAGACCACATACTAGGTCACAAATCAGGACTCAACTGATACCAAAAGTCTGAGATTATTCCCTGCATATTCTCTGATCACAATGCTTGAAACTGGAACTCATCCACAAGAAAATGTTTGGAAGGAATTCCAACACTTGGAAACTAAAGACTATCCTACTCAAAAATTTTTCAATCAACCAGGAAATCAAAGAATTTAAACATTTCATGGAAACCAATGTGAATGAAGATACATTGATCCAAAACCTATGGGATATGGCAAAGGCAGTCCTAAGGGGGAAATACATAGCCATCCAAGCCTTACTCAAAAAAAAGGGAAAAAGCCAGAATTTACCAACTCTATTCACACATTAAAGAACTGGAAAATAAACAAAAAATTAAGCCAACCCACACATAAGAAGGGAAATAATTAAGATTAGAACAGAGATCAATGAATTAGAAACTAGAGATACAGTAGAACACATCAATGAAACTAGAAGCTGGTTCTTTGAAAGAATTAATAAGATCAATAAGCCATTGGCCAAACTAATCCAAAAGAAGAGGGAGAGGAACCAAATTAATAAAATTATGAATGAAAAGGGAGAGATCATGACTAACACCAAGGAAATAGAAACAATCATCAGAAACTATTATCAACAATTACATAAATTCAATAAATTCAACAACTTAAAAGATATGGATGCATTCCTGAAAACCTATAAACTTCCAAGACTGAAACAGGAAGAAATTGACAGCATGAATAGACCAATATCTAGTAACGAGATTGAAGCAGTGATCAAAAACCTCCCCAAAACAAGAGCCCAGGACCTGACAGATTCCCTGGGGAATTCTACAAAACATTCAAAGAAGAAATAATACCTATTTTCCTGAAGCTATTTCAAAAAATAGAAACAGAAGAATAACTTCCAGACTCTTTCTATGAAGCCAGTATTACTTAAATCCCCAAATCAGACAAAGACCTCATCAAAAAGGAGAACTTCAGACCAATACCCCTGATGAATATGGATGCCAAGATTCTTAACAAGATCCTCACTAAGAAGAACCAGTAGTACATTAAAAATATTATCCACCACAACCAGGTGGGATTTATCCCTGGGAATCAAAAGTGGTTCAACATTAGCAAATCAGTCAATGTGATCAAACAAATCAGTAAGAGAAGAGAAAAACCACATGTTCCTCTCAATTGATGCAGAACAAGCATTTGACAAAAATACAGCATCCATTCCTGATTAAAACTCTTCAAAGTAGAGGGATAGAGGGAACATTTCTTAACTTCATAAAAGCTACCTATGAAAACCCATAGCGAATATCATTCTCAATGGAGAAATGCTGACAGCATTCCCATTGAGATCAAGAACAAGACAAGGATGCCCACTCTTGCCACTGTTGTTCAACATAGTGTTAGAAGTCCTAGCAACAGCAAACAACAAAAAGAAATAAAAGATATTCAAATTGGCAAAGAAGAAGTCAAACTCTCTCTTTGCAGATGACATGGCACTTTATATGGAAAACCCTAAAGACTCCACCTCCAAACTACTAGAACTCATACAACAGTTCAGTAATGTGGCAGGATACAAAAATCAGTATACAGAAATCCGTTCCATTCTTATAGGCTAACAATGAAAATACAAAAAGAGAAACTAGAGAATCAATTCCATTTACTATAGCACCAGAAACCATTTAAGATACCTTGGAATAAACCTAACCAAAGAAGTAAAGGATCTGTACTCGAGGAACTACAAAACACTCATGAAAGAAACTGAAGAAGACACAAAAAGATAGAAGAGTATTCCATTCTCATGGATCAGAAGAATAAACATTGTTAAAATGTCTATACTTCCCAGAGCAATCTGTACTTTCAATGCCATCCTGATCAAAATTCCACTACCATTTTCCAAAGTGCTGGGACAAACAATCCTAAAACTTATATGGAACCAGGAAAGACCCTGAGTTGCTAAGGAAATGCTGAAAAAGAAAAACAAAGCTGGGGGATCACATTATTTGATTTTAAGCTTTATTAAAAAGCTGTGATCACCAAGACAGCATGACACTGGCACAAAAACAGACACATAGATCAATGGAACAGAGTAGAAAGTCCAGATATGGACTCAACTCTATGGTCAAATAATCTTCAACAGAGCAGGAAAAAATATCTAGTGGAAAAAAGACAGTCTCTTCAATAAATGGTGCTAGGAAAATTGGACAGCTATGTATAGAAGAATGAAACTCGACCATTCTTTTACACCAAAGATGAACTCAAAATGGATGAAAGACCTCAATGTGAGGCAGGAATCTATCAAAATCGTAGAGGAAAACATAGGCAGTAACTTCTTTGACATCTGCCACAGTAACTTCTTTCAAGACACATCTCCAAAGGCAAAGAAAACAAAAGTGAAAATGAACTTTTGGGACTTCATCAAAATAAAAAACTTCTGCAAAGCAAAGGAAACTGTCAACAAAACAGACAACCCACAGAATGGGAGAAGATATTCACAAATGACACTACAAAGGGCTGATATCCTAGATATATAAAGAACACCTCAAACTCAACAACCAAAAAAATGATGATCACATCAAAAAATGGGCAGAAGACATGAACAGACACTTCTCCATAGAATATATACAAATGGCTAGCAGACACATTAAAAAATGTTCATTATCATTAGCTATCAGGGAAATTCAAATTAAAACCACTTTAAGGTATCACCTTGCACCAATTAGAATGGCCAAAATAAACAGGACAGGAAACAATTGTTGAAGGGCTGTGGAGAAAGGGTGGGAACACTGTTGCTGGGAATGCAAGTTGGTACAGCCACTTTGGAAGACTTTGGGGAGATCCCTTTAAAAAATTAAAAATAGAGATACCATATGACCCTGCAATTGCACTACTGGGTATTTACTCCAAATATACAGATGTAGTGAATAGAAGGGCCATATGTACCCAAATGTTCATAGCAGCAATGTCAACAATCACCAATCAGTGGAAAGAGCCAAGGTGCCCTTCAACATACTAATGGATAAAGAAGATGTGGTCCATATATACAATGGAATATTATGCCTTCATCAGAAAGGATGAATACCCAACTTTTGTAGCAACATGGGCAGGACTGGAGGAGATTATGCTGAGTGAAATAAGCCAAGCAAAGAAAGTCAAGTATCCTATGGTTTCACTTACTTGTGGAGCATAAGGAGTAACATGGAGGGCAGTGGGAGAAGGAAAGAAAATGTGAACTGTAGTAAATCAGAGAGGGAGATGAAGCATGACTTTGGACTCTGAGAAACAAACTAAGGGCTTTGAAAGGGAGGGGAGTGGGGGGATGGGTGAGCCTGGTGGTGGGTATTGAGGGCACAACGAGTTGCATGGAGCACTGGATGTGGGGCATAAACAATAAATCTTGGAACACTAAAAAAATAAAATAAAGTAGAACAAAGAATAAATAAAGTTATTCAGTAAAGACGAAAAAAAGAAAAATACAATCACTTTTATCATTCTATTCTGTCACTTGGCAGCACAGTTTACCCTTTGATCCAAGAAATTTCTACATATGAGATATGTGGAAAAACAAAGAAGATAAAATCATACTTATATATTCAATAAATACAGTGAAATTCTTGTTATCAACTATAAGTAGAGAATAGTCTCAATTCTCAAGGAAAGTTTAATCTAGTGGCAAGAGAAGACTGGAGGAAAAAAAGAGTGCAGGGAATCTGAAAATGTCTGAAAGTTGTATAAGCAAACACTTTTGGAGTTTGGGTAATGGAAAATAAAGGTGGTCAAGAAAGGATCAATGTGAACATGGACAAAATGATGTCAAAAACATATGTTCTGGCAAGCACTAAATTGATTGATTTAGTCAATAAGGTTTAGTTAAGAATGGCCTTTTAGGGGCACCTGGGTGGCTCAGTTGGTTAAGCGACTGCCTTTGACTCAGGTCATGATCCCTGATCCATGATCTTGACCAAGGATCAAGCCCCACATTGGGCTCCCTGCTCAGCGGGAGGCCTGCTTCTCCCTCTCTCACTCACCCTGCTTGTGTTCCCTCTCTCACTGAGTTTCTCTCTGTCAAATAAATAAAAGAAAATCTTAAAAAAAGGAATGACCTTTTACAGATTACCCTTACTCATGTAATTTGCATATTTGAGATTTTGAAATGTTGCTTTTCCATCATTTGCATTTGGGTGCTGGGAAGAGATAAAGGGGGAGTGAACTTAAAAGGAAGAATTCATATCAAGGATTCTGAGGAAATATATGAAGGTGGTGACCTCACTTGTGGCTCCTTCTAGGTCCCCTTTGTAAGTTTTTCTTCTCATAAGCCTCTTAATTTGGAGGATTTCCTACTTCTAGATTTTTTAAAGTTATTATTAGTGAATTACAGCTTTGATGATCCATATATCCCAGTATCTTTAATAATTATCTATATGCTGGTGCCTCCCCAATTAGCTCTTCAGTCCAAAGCACTCACATGAACTGCAAGACCGAATTTACACAACCAACCCAAATCTCTATATAGGTCCAATATACACCTCATTTAAAACTTGCTCTATCTATAAATAGCCTTTCTCAACTCCACTGATGGTAACTTATCCTTTCATTTGCTCAACCCCCAAACCTTGAATGTCATTCTAATTTTTTTTCTTTCATAACCACACATCCAATCCAATGTGAAATCCTTTTGGCTCTACCTTCAAGATATCTACAGACTGCTTCACACCTACCTTCATTGTTACCATCCAGGGCCAAGTTGTCATCATTTTTCAACTGGATATCACATTTCCTTCTACTGGTTTGCAGTCTTTTATCCTTCTTTTACCTTGAGATTATTGTTAATCCACAAGTCATTCCTCTGCTCAAAACGCGACTGTCCCATTTATCTCAGAATAAAAACAAAGGCTTAGAGTGGCCTAGAAGGGCCTGATGTGATTTGGCTTTCTGTCACCTTTCTGAGCACTCTTTTACTGATCTTCCTTGAACAGTCTGCTCCAGAGTATGACCTCCTTGACTTTCCTGGAGCCTAACTGTTTCTGTTCTGCTTTAGCACCTTATTTGTGTTTGTTCTGCCTTCCATTTTCTTATTCCAACTAGTTGTTTGACTTAGTGTCTGACCTCTTCCATCCCTATGCTCAAATACTAATTTCTCAACAAGGCCCTAAACACCTATTAAACCCACAGCAAATCTAGGCAGAGTTCTCTCCCCATCTTATTCCCTGACACTTCCTACATTAGTTCTCTATTGCTAAGTAACAAATTGCCAACAAATATAGTGGCTTAAAACAGTGTGAATTTATTAGCTCGCAGTTCTCTATAGGTCAGAAGCCTGGCATAGTTTAGCTGAGTTCTCTGCTTAGGGTCTCACAAGGCTTACATAGAGGTTAGGCTCTTATCTGGAGGCCTTAGGGAAGAATCCACTTCTAAGCTCATTCACCTTGTTGGCAGAATTCACTTCTTTGTGGTTGTAGGGCTGAGGTCTCCACTCTTCATTGGCTGTCAGCCAGAATCCTTGTTTTCAGTTCCTAAACACCCAAAAGACTTCCCACAATCTTTTTCACACAAGGCCGCCCATTTTTTAAGCCACAATGACACATTACATCCTTACTATACTTCAAGTCCCTCTGATTTCCCCTCTGCCTTGCTTCTGTTTTTAGGAGCTCATGTGATTACACTGAGCTCAGTGGAACAATCTAAAATAACCCTCCTGTTTTAAGGTTAACTGACTAGTAATCTTAAATACATCTGCAAAGTCCCTTTTTCCATGTAATGTAACATATTCACAAGAGCAATAACAGGGAGTGAAGGTGATGGGGGACAAAATTCTGCCTCCTGCAATCTTCAAGCACCAAGAACAATGTTCCTTCCTAGAACAGTATAGATGAATGATTATATGGCAGCAAAGACCTGATTTAGAGATTTTATATGCAGAAAGTTGGGTTTGGCCTATTGCATTTGTATGAAATCTTCTGAATCCTTCCAATTTAGATGTATTGGAATGTGAAAAACCACTTATATTTGTTTTGATCTTTGAAGAAGGAAAAATCAGGAAATGACAGACGAAAAAGGAGAGAGGAAAAATGGTAAATTGAAAAGATCAAGGCTCGGAGAGAGGAAGAGAATGCCCAAAGCCATATGCATGCGAGACTAACTTTTTTTCACACCAACAGAAAGTAGAAAATTTTCACCTTTGTTAATATTGTCAGTCCCAATACTCTCACCCTTGTGTGCCAGATGTGTTTGTTCATGCTCTTAGAACTGTAACTGTTTGACAAACTAGATACCCTTAAAAGTTTGTTTGCACCTACAGACATATATTCTGCCTGTAATATGAATTCTGGTAGGTGTAGCAAGTCCACTAGGGTGACCAGAGACTGGGAGGCTTCAGATGGAATTCATGGCTTTTTCTCCTTGGTAATGGTAACATATTACCATTTTATCTTTATTATATTGAAACATAGGATATTTGAACTTAAATATGAGAAATTACTTCATTTCCTACATGAATGCTTAAACTCCATGGGGAAATTGATTTGGTAATTATGATAATGTTTGAATATCAGAAAGTTTAGATTAATTAAAAGTGATAAATTAGTCATTTTTCAGCCTTGTGTCTGGATTCACTCAACCATGAATATGTTGCCGATTTATAATTTTTCTTTTTTTCTTCAGAGTGAACTCCCAGAGTTCACATACAAAGTACAGGGGTCCAGCTGGCCAATCTTTTCTTTTACTATCCACACTTAGCTCTTTCAATTATTGATAAAGTAGAATCCTTTCCCTGACTGAGATGACAGCTTGGATGCCCTTTAGAAGTACTACTCTGCATGGCCCTCTCACTTTCCTTTCCAAGGAAATTATGCTAGAAATAAATTATGCTAGAAAGGATTGCTTAACTTATAGAATAAAAAAATTTCCTTCTAATTTTGTCATTTCTTCTACTAGTAGTTATTCATTCAGTCATAAAACAAACCTGTGTTGAATATGCTCTTACATGACAGACATGGACTATTTATCAGAAAGACAGGATTTGGGAATGGGTTCAAATAGTTTGAATTCATCGACTGAATTCTGGTAGAGAATTAGTGGATTGCAGGAGAGAGGATGAACTATTTTGGGAGATAGTGGGGAAACTGTGTGATCTCCAGTGGGAGGGAAAACTACAGTCTGTATACAGACTGTAAGTTAGGATTGGTTTTGCACTGAGAATCTGGGAAGACTATAAAATAGGAGGATCCTAAGCTCACCTTTCCTATGGACACATGGAGACAACTACATGTATTGTACTCACTCAGAAAATGACCTGAAGATGGATATAAGAGATTTCCCATATCTGGTCATAGAGAGAAGGTCATATACAAAAGGATAGGAGAGATGGAAACATAGTTGGTAACAAAACCCTCAGCATGAATAACCACAAATAAAAGAGATATAACATTCAGGGAAGAACAATGAGATCATACTCCACACTGGCCACCCTCAAACCTGAGTACCCACACTGGGAAGACAAATACCATAACATCTGGCTTTGAAAATCAGCAGGAATTAATGTTATGAAAACCAGAGGGTTATAGGAAATAAAATCTCTGTCTTAAAGCAGCCAGCATGCTAAATAACTTGACAAAGATAGCACAAAAGCAGAAACAGCAGTTTGAAAAGTTTCTGGGATATACATGAAGGAAATTTGTTGACTAATTTTAGAACATGTGCCAGAGGGGCAGGAGTCTGCAGGAGATTTTTCCAGGAACAAAATTGGTAGGTGTCATTTTTCTTGTCCTTCCTCAGCCCAGATAGCCAGATGCTCATGAAAGCCAACATTTTTCATCTCCTTTGCTAGAACCATATGTTCCACCCTCGTATTCCCCTGTAGACCTTCCCATAAAATACCTGTTTAAGGCTGCCCTCCAAAGTGATTCATGCCCTGAAAGGATGAGGGTGGGGAGATGATAACCACACACACCAAAGAACCTACAGTTTCTGCAGCTGGGCTTCTTTGCTGGCCATGCAGAAAGCAAGACTTGCCCTTGGCTGTGCCCAAAGCTATCCCAGAAGTTAATGCAGACAGCCAGGTTGATGTCTGGTCCCAATCCCTACCTCCCAGTGTGTCCACAGAAATTTTGGCTTAGCCACAACAGAAAGATACATACAGCCCACACAGGGGACACCCTGGACACCATATTCTAGTGACCAGGGGGGATTGTGCTACAGGACACCACAAGACCTCTTCTGCACAAGGCCACCGTTTTCAACACTATGAAGTGTAGTTGACCTACCTAATACATAAAAATAGAGAGTTAGACAAGTGTGTAGGCAAAGGAATGTGTCCCAGATGACAGAAGACAAAAATCATACAAAAAGAGCTATATGAAATGAAGATAAGCAATGTACCTGAGAAAGACTTCAAATAATGGTCATAAAGATTCTAAGCTTCATAGAAGAATGGATTAATTCAGTGAGGACATCAATAAAAAATATAAAGCTAATTAGAGCTGAAGAATACAATAATTGAAATGAAAAATAAATTAGAGGGAATCAGTGGCAGATTAGAGGATGCAAAAGAACAGATTAGTGATCTGTAAGGGAGGACAATGGAAAGTAACAGAGTTAAATAGCTAAAAGAAAAAAATTTAAATGAGAATATGTGCCAAGACTTCTATGACATCATCAAGCATAACAACATTCACACTGTAGGTATCCTAGGAGAAGAGAGAGAAGGGGACAGAAAAATTATTAAAAACAAACAAACAAACAAAAAAAACCCAAGAGCAACAACAAAACAAAACCAAAAAACCAAACCAAAACAAAACAAAACAAAAACAAAAAAAAATCTAGCTGAAAATGTCCCTGATCTGAGGAAGGAAATAGACATCTACATCCAGGAATCACAGAAAGCCCCAAACAAGATGAGCCCAATGAAGTCCACATTAAGACACATAAATTAATATAACAAATATTAAATATAAAGAGAGAATCTTAAGAGCAGCAAGAGAAAGGAAACAGTTGCATACAAGGGAAATCCCATAAGGCTATCAGCTGCTTTTCCAGGAGAAATTTTACAGACAAAAGAAAGTAACAGGATATAGTCAAAGTATTAAAAGGAACAAAAAACCTGCAACCAAGAATATTCTTAAAAATCATTCAGAATTGAAGGAGAGATAAAGAGCTTTCTAGACAAACAATAGTTAAAGGAGTTCATCACCAATAAAGTAGCTTTAAAAGAAATATTAGGAGATTCGAAGATGGCGGAAGGCCAGGTGACCGCATTTCAGGGAGTTCCCTGAAGAGAGCTGAATTCCAGCAAAAAAACCACTACAAGACCACCGTGAACACCCATGAAACCAGCCTGAAATGTGATATTTCCCACTTCTGGACCACGAGAGACAAAGAACATCGGCAAAAAGATGACATGATACTATATGTGGAAAACCCAAAAGACTCTACCCCCAAACTACTGGATCTCATACAACAATTTGGTAATGTGGCGGGATACAAAATCAACACGCAGAAATCAGTTGCATGCTTATACACTAACAACGAAAAAATAGAAAGGGAAATCAGAGAATCGATTCCATTTACTATAGCACCAAAACCCATAAGATACTTAGGAATAAACCTAACCAAAGAAGTCAAGGATCCGTACTCGAGGAACTACAGAACACTCATGAAAGAAATTGAAGAAGACACAAAAAGATGGAAGAGCATTCCATGCTCATGGATTGGAAGAATAAACATTGTCAAAATGTCTATACTGCCCAGAGCAATCTACACTTTCAATGCCATTCCGATCAAAATTCCACCAACATTCTTCAAAACGTTAGAACAAACAATCCTAAAA